>QLPD01001885.1:0-14986 GCA_003314085.1 Hymenopellis raphanipes
CGGCTGGGCGCGCGGATTCTTGGCATCTTCGAGGGTGCTGCTAGCGTGATTTGGAAAAGCAAGCTGCCTAGTACGCGTCGGCTCAGATGGTGTACAAGCCACATATCCGCACGCCCCGAGCATGGCCGCACAAGGCGTTATGGTTTATGTCTGTCCCAAAGCCAAGGACAACTTGAACGTCGGCGTTGGTCCTTTTGCTCGCAAAATCCCAAAAACAAAAAGAAATATAATCGACTTCGAAATTAGCGCGTCGTGGCCGTGTTTTTTGCACAATGTAGCGCGTCGGTAGTCGTCTGGGCACCGTTGACCATGAGTGCAAGAGCCAAGTCTTCAGACACGTGACACTCGGCGTTGAGCGCCTTGGCCCCGCTTGTCTCCTGTTTACCTCCGAGGATCACCATGACGAAGTGGGTCTGTTACTGAGGACTTGCAGTTACGCCTTTGTTCCGGGGTTAGAGACTAAAAGCTAGCCTGAGCCGCAATGCTATGATCATGTCGGTGACCTCCAGGCTTTTTCTTTTGGACTACATGAATGTGCTTACCTCCTTGACAGCTCCTGCTTAATTTCGTTGACTTCAATCAAAGGAATCAACATTTTCTCGAAGAATATCCGGTTTATTCAAATTTCAAAACAATACACTCCTGTCTCCCTCAATCTCATGGCACTGACCTAAATGCGTACACTGTAAGCTTCGGACGCAGTACAACAAGGGGCGCGTTGAACGCAGTCTGCCATGGCGTCGCTGTGGTCATAGTGTTTGAACCTCGTCATTGTCTTCTTTTCGTGTGGCAAGCGTTCACCATCTCGTTCCGGTGCTTCCAAGGTTTCGGGTGCGTTCGACGAAAAAGCTGGGGTGATAGGTATGTGGATATGTCCTTAAATGGATGGGGATGCTGGAGGTCGTTCCGCCCACCTTCAAGCTTCGCTAGTGCTTGCCTTGCCTAACCTCTGCCAAGGGGCCGAAGACAACGAGGAGAGCATGAAGCGTTCGTAGCGAATTCATCTGGACGTCTACAGCCTTCAAGAAACAGTCGAATTACAACTCCGCAACAACATCTCTAACACTACCAAACCGGGGCATAAATCGACACCTGAACGGCGCAGGATGTCTAACGCCCAAACACATTATCAGAAACCGTCCGTAAATCAACTTGGAAAATAATCACTTACGAAATAACTCCATCGTGGTAGTCTTCATCATCGGGAACAATCTCCTCTCCATCCTCGCCGATAGCCTTCTCAATCCTAAACGCCCACAACAGGGATGCGATGGCAATGTATACCGAGTTCAGAGCGAGGAACCGACCGGGGCAGATGCTACATGAATCGAGTAAGTGATAATGGGGAATGAAAGGCAGGAACGCGACCAACCGTCGTCCATAACCAAAGGCACCGGTGGATGTTGGATGTGGCGCCGGATGGTCTCCCATGAATCGCTCGGGATCGAATACACTCGGGTTCGGATACACGCTCTCATCATACATCATAGCCCTACACAAGGAGCATAAGACAGTACGCCTTTCGGTTGGAATAAGATAACAGACCAAGTGTTCGGGATAATCGTTGAACCTAACAAGCTTTAGGTTGATGTATCTGCCCGATATGCTTGGACGCCTACCTGCTGGGATAAAGTATCCCGCAAAAGTATCATTCGATACATTCGCGTGTGCGACGGCTGTGAACAAGATTAGTTAGTAGTTCACGACGCTTGAAATGAGAACACCCGCACCAGTCGGAACAACGGGGCGCCACCTTAACACCTCCAAAACGATCGCTTCAACAAAGGGGAGATTAGGCTTGTCGCCAAAGTCGGGCAACCTCGTTCGCCCGACGACGGCATCCATTTCCGCATGGGCTTTTTCTTGCACTTTGGGGTTGAGAACCAGAGCGAGGATCGCAGAGCAGACGAGTGAGACGGTCTGCACAACGTCAGTTCGTGTGCGGGATCGTATGTAGGAACGCATACCGTATCAGCGCCACCTAACAAGGGCGAGTTCAGTGTGCGGAAATAAGTAACAGGTGAGAACTGACCTACAAACGCCGCCGCAGCGCTTTGCTTGATGACGTCTGTCATGTACTCTCGGTCTATATCATCTTCTTTCGACTTGAGTTTTTCCATATGCTCCGTGACGAAACATGAGTCGCTACTTCTTGCTACCTAATATGACGAGTGCTGAGCAAATGGGACCTTTGTAGCATGTAGCGAATAAGTAGCTTACCTCCGAGTCCAACGTCATTTTGAAAGGAACATTCAAAAGACGGTCCCCGTCGCTTTTAACAACCTTTGCGTGCTTGTTGGAGGAAAAGAAAGGCAACCAAGCTTCGGACAATCAGTACACTGTCAGTCAGATGGGAAAGGACACACATGGGATGAACTTGAGAATGGCAATGTAATCAACGGCGTACGTGCCCGACACCATGGCTTGCAGGGCACCGTTCATGGCTTTGTCGGCCAGGCCGACGAATTCATCATCCTTACGACGGGTCTCATATCCATAAACGATCTTCAAGATAATGGAGCCTGCATGACTGTCGACATTGTTGTCAGATGTGTAGACCCCAAAGTGTGCCAACTTACTGACGGACGTGTCCGAAGAACTCCTCCGGAGTATCAAGCATATTGCGTAAAAAGGAAACGGAAGCGCTCAGTTGCACCGGCGCATAGGCGTCCACTTGCTTCATATTGAAGTGTTGATGGAACGTCTTTCGACAAAGCCTGAGAAGGATGAGTGGCGGTAGATAGCTCGGAAATATCAATACCACCTCCAATGATCCGAATAGCGCATGAAGGGAATGTTCCAATCCCATTTCATGAGGCTTTTCAGCATTCGGAAGGCTAGAATGTAAATCAGACTATCGTCGATGCAACGGCCAAGATAGCTGGCGCACTTGGTCTGTCAGAGTACAGGGTGGATCGCCTCTCAAAGAGTTCATGGGCGACCTCTACAGAGTTGACGATAATAACCGTCTGACCCAAGACTTGCATGGATACAAGGTCCGAGCTATACTGCTTCGCCCACTTGGAATACGTTAGCCACACATGGTGGGACGGTCGATTGAAAAGATTGCCGATAATGGGCAGGCGTTTGGGACCGGGTGGTAGCGGTAGAGCTGATGTACGACCGCGTCTGGGTGCCAAGAGAGCGACAAAGGCGAACACTACTGCTAGGAAAAGAAGAGGATTCATGGTCGGAGTGGGGTGGAAGAAAGGCGAGACCCGCGTCGTATTATAAGTCCCACCTCGTCTTCATGTAGTGTAAGGCACATTAGTTCCGATGAATAACGTCGAGGTTAATGATGCTTTGGGCTCGTTGATGAAGGCTGAGGCCGAGGATCGCCGAGGACAGAATTGCTTTGGCGGCCATGGATGTAAGAATATAAGACGACTGATGTCCAGTGTCCAAAGGGCGTTCTATAGCGTGCGTAGAGGGAGAGAGCGGGCTGGATAAGGGCGCAATAGCCCATTAGATGACGCGCATATCTACGCTTTATCACGTCTTTCTGCGTTCAGTCGTCGCGGCTTGCACTGAGATATTGTTAGAGCTAATAACGGGTGGCCTAACGGACGCCGTCATTGAGCACGCAACCAACCTGGGCTTTGGTGGATGTCTTCGCGTCAGCCATCCCTTTTTATGCAAGATTACGGCTTCGGAGCCTTGCCTGCTGCACCGTATCTGCGAAATGTGTTTCCGGGAAGATAAAGCGGGCAGTCGAAGGAGGTAGAGGGAGGTAGTCTGGAAAGGGTGAGAGCAGGAGAAGAAATCCGGAGGCCGGTCCGATGTTCCGCCTCCCCACCAAGCTGTCAGTCATGAACTTACCGTCATCAAGTAACTTCAACAACCAGATTTCTCTCTCATCAGAGTCTTAAAATGCAAAGAGGTGCACCAGTGACTAATATTGGCTAACCGAAAAGTATCTACTGTTACCATGAACTTTGATACACAAACAACTTATGAAGAATAAATCAAACTCGGCACCTCCGCAAATCTCGGTACAATCCTACACTTGAACGGTAACGGGTGTCTGCATACCACGTCGTATCAGATTGGGAGGACATCACGAAAGACAAACTCACGAAACAACCCCGTCCGTATACGCATGTACATCCGGCAGCGTTCCCTTCTCCGTCTCGTCGGGAAGAATATCAAACGCCCACAACAGTGCCGCCACCGCGATAAACATCGAATTCATAGCGAGATGCCTCCCAGGACAGATCCGCCTACCAAAACCGAATGCCCCAATCGTTGTCGGGTTAGGTTGAGGGTTGTCTCCCATGAAGCGCTCTGGAATGAAAGCCTCCGCGTCTGGGTAGGTTGCTTCGTCGTGGAGAATCGCCCAAGAGTTTCCATAGACAACTGACCCTACACAGCAGAGATTATGAAGGTCAAAGGATGAGAAGAGGTTAGACATACCAGCGGGAATGAAGTAGCCCTCATATATGTCGTCGGAGACACTGGCGTGGGGCATGGCTATAAAGGAACAGCACTCAGATTCTGCTTCGTTGTGTGATACAGAAATGATCCTCACCGAGAGGTGTGACAGGTCGCCATCTCATAGCCTCCAACACGATGGCTTGAATATACTTCAACTCATCTTGGTCCTCGAAATCCGGGAGCCTCTTTCGCCCAACGACCTCATCCAACTCTGCGTGCGCCTTGGCTTGAATCTCCGGGTGATGTATAAGCGCAAGAACCGCGCTCAGTATCACTGAGACAGTCTACAATAATCAGACGAATGGAAAATTTGTTTGGCGAAGAAACCACGTACAGTATCAGCTCCCGCACCAAACGCCAAACCCGCACAATTCCGAACAACCTCCATCATATTGAACCGGGAGTCAGAGTCGACGTGTTTGAACTTTTCAATATTGATAGATGCGAACGAAGGCACAGCAGTTCCCGCGTTCTGATGCTCGTCAGTGAAATCGTTGGGTTACAGTTAAATAAGTAAAACATACCATCGACTGGAGGAGTTCCTCGAACGGCTTGTCCCTCATTGCAATAGAATCCCGTCCAGCAATTTCTGCTTCCCTTTGGAACTTGGCGAATGGCATCCACACTTCACAATACTCAGCAGATAAACCGACAACATGAATTATCACCTACCAGGAACGCGCTTAAGGATCGGCAGATAATCAACAAGGTAGCCTCCCACGACAAGCGCGTACATGACGCCACGCAGAGCCTTGTCCGCTAGCGCCACATACCGATCATTAATCGGCTGCGCGTCATAGCCATATGTAATGCGAAGAATGATGGAGCCGGCATGGCTGCACACGACCATCAGCATGTCACGAAATGAAAGAAGAAAGACTCGGAGTCGTACTATCGGACATGACTGAACAAATCCTCAGGCGACTGCAACATCAGCTTGAGCAACATACGCGTCGTCGCCACCTGGATGGGTCGATACACCAGAACCTCCTTCGCTTGGAAGTACTGATGAAAAGTTTTCCTATGGAGTCTGCGAATGGCATCAGTGGCGATCCGATGAAAGGAGGATCGCAAGTACCGCCATTCATCAGAGTATCTCATATGATTAAAATCCCACGCCCACTTCATCAAGTCGTTGGCCATATGAAATGCTAAAGAGACAAGCAAATCAGCGATGCGTGAGACTCGGAGACTTTAAACTTGCGCGGTCGATCTGCGTAGTTTGACGATCTCTTTTCGAACAGCTCGGTAGCTACCTTTGAAGAGTTTACGATGATTACGGGGTGTCCGAGCACTTCCATGGATACAACGTCGCCGTAGCGCGCTCTCCAGTCCGTGTAGGTCAGCCAGGTATTGTATATAGGCCTATTGAAGAGGTTTCCAACGATGGGGAGGCGCCGCGGTCCAGGAGGAAGAGGGAGGGAGGATCGACGTCGTTTCGCGAGCCAGAGCACGGAGAAAACAAGAACGCCACATACGACGAGCCAGAGCGGCTCCATGATGCTCGAAGAGAGGAGGGCTGGAAGGATAAAAGTCGATTGGGAGCTTTTAAGTTTCTTTCGTTAACATGACATCCGAAGTGTTCGCAGTCATATCCAATCATGAACCCCATGCGGGTTTCGTGGCCTTGGAGAAACTCAGCAAAGCCATGGAGCGCAAATGAGAACTGGCCGAGATGCTATTTATGGAGTCATTCGGTATAGGTCCGAGTCGCATGCCACACGTACCCTTTGATTCGAATGAGAAAAAGTGTAGATGGATCGATGGATTAGCCTGGATACGACGTTGTATGTTGGACATCCCATGAGAGAGAACTCGAAGAAAGGGTGCTGCTGGTGTAAAGGAGAGCAGTACTTTCCTGGCACATGATCGTCAAGAAGCCAAACTTGGAGATCACGAGGGAGATTTTCCCTCCCCTTTCGAATGTTTACTCCCATGTGAGAACGATGGTGGCGTACGTCAACGACGGACCTGCCAATACTAACTGGAATGCGCCTTGATTGCTGCAAAACGACTCGACTGGGAACAGCTGAAATGTCACATCGACGTTGCTACTTCATTCACAACGTAAACAAGAATCTGCGTCTTCGAGCGGGAGAAGTTGTAATGATGGGACCTCTGGTTCAACGCACACATTTCTGCAGTCGCAATTGGCCGGGAACCCCGAACAAGGCGAGAGGGCAGGAGGTCCTTGAGAGAATCGATTCTAGCGATCATCGTCAAAGTCCAACAAGCCGAAGCTTGGAGGCGGTGTTGATCTAAGAGATGGTCTGTCAGAGTGGTTCAAGTAGACGCCAAAAACTTCGAGTTGGTCAACCGATTCAGATCTGGGGATAGCGTTATCACTTAAAAAGTTTGTCGGAGACTTATGTGCCTTTGGTAGCGCAGTTTACTCACACGACATCCAAGGAACTTCCTTAACCCGACATCGATAACGTCCAGCTCCGTTGAAGGTTCACCATCGATTGGTTCGGATAAACCTTGAACTTGTAGGTCTCGAAACTCGGTTCCTGGGCAAGTCATCGCAGATGCCGTGAATTCAGGCATAAGGTGTGCAGTTTCGGTGGGAGATGTGTCATCCCAGGGAGCAGAAGGTCGTTACAACGAGCAGCAGGGGCGAACGGAGGCAGAGGTCAATCTGACAAATCGGAGAGACAAGCGATGAAGGTCAAGAAATGAAGGAACGTGGGCCAGAGAATTGGTGAGGAGACAGCAGCACGAGAGAGCACGGGAAGGACGATTTTGCACAACTCGTGTGCAGTATCGGATATTGGAAAAACGAGGGGCAAAGTCACTTCCCAAGGGAACTCGTAGCCGACAGCTCATGATCAGACGAAGTCGAACGCGCCGTTTTGGGTAGTATTCGTGGTGATTCCGAAAATCAAGGCATAGCAGGCCGCAATTCTGGAGTGAGTCGTTCAGGGTGACGGTTCGCCGAGAATGTAAAACCACAAGTCCATGCAATGACACTGGAGTCCAAGTTTGACGCCACCACCTGAATGAAATATGTGAGTGGCCTTGTCATTTGTTTCCTGAGGACTTACTTAGCACAGGTAAGTGCTAGAAAAGGCAAAAGCGGTGCCGACGCCATTGTGTTTGTTGTCGTGACTCGCGTACCGGTCACGTGCGAGACGCGTCGAGTTTGGTATAAATAGCGGGGCCCCAACGATCGCTCTTTACCTTCGACCACCACCACCAACCAACCTCAAGACCTCCATCGCCACTTATCTACATTCTTCGCAATGGCCCGCACTAAGCAAACTGCTCGCAAGTCTACTGGAGGTAAGCTTCACTTGGGACTATACGCGCTCATTGTTGACTGTGTCTTAGGAAAGGCTCCTCGTAAACAGCTCGCTGCCAAGTCGGCCGCTCGCAAGACTGCCGTACGTTTCGCATGTCCCTTCATTCTCCGTCATCGCTGACGCATTTGTTGTCCAGGCTGCCGCTGGTGGTGTCAAGAAGCCTCATCGCTTCAGGCCCGGAACCGTCGCCCTTCGTGAAATTCGAAGGTACCAAAAGTCGACAGAGCTTCTCATTCGCAAGTTGCCCTTCCAACGTCTAGTCCGTGAAATTGCCCAGGACTTCAAGGTTTGTCGCCAGCCCTCGCTCTGTCCATTGTCTAACGACCAGTGCCGCAGACTGATCTCCGTTTCCAATCCTCTGCTGTGATGGCTCTTCAGGAAGCCGCCGAGGCTTACCTCGTTTCCCTCTTCGAAGACACCAACCTTGCTGCCATCCACGCTAAGCGTGTCACCATTCAACCCAAGGATCTCGCATTGGCTCGCCGTCTAAGAGGAGAGCGCTCCTAGATTTCGTATCTTGATGATGCTCTTCTCGTGCACATGTACCATCATATTTATTTCTCTGCATCTGTAACATTTCTTTCATGTACTACACGACAAGTGGTACACGCTCAAATGTACATCCCGTCCAACGTCATTTTGAAACTAAGTTTGCTTCAGCAAGAGGAAATCCGTGCGATGATCGGAGGCGCGGCCCGACTGCCGTACCTTAATTGCTACCATGCGACGTCCTTGTCCAACAACGTTTGAACAACGTCTAAAAGCTTCTAGGTTCCGCTAAAGCTCTAATCTGCTATGTTTCTGCGAATACTTATTTTAGTAGGTGTTGTTGCCTTTGTCATACGCATTTCCTGGTCTGCGCCACAGTCTTAAGAGAACGATAGCCTGGACGATAGGCCCTTGATCGTCGTCCGAGTCGGTGGCGACACATTTAACAGAATTGGCCGACCCGGTTCCGTTAATGAGAGCCCATGATCTAGTTGCGACAACTTAGCCCTTCCTTGGCTACCTGCGCTCTGCCTGAGCAGCAACAATAGCGTCTTGTTATTGTTTCCGTATCCAAGGAGCCTTGATGGCTTTCACCTCAGATTGGACGAATGATCGTCAGTACAATAAGCGCCTTGTTTCCTTATTGTCGACGCTTGTTCATGAATGCTATATAACAGTGCGAATCCAATAACGTCCTCATCCAAGACTATTTCCAAACCTATCGTCGCGCCAACCGCTGATTCGACCTTCCAGAAGGGCAATATGGATTTTGCTCTTGAACCAACCTTTGCATTCGACTCGCCCTACTTGCCTACATCTGATATATCATATCCACTATCGCCATTACCAGTTCCTGCTCCTTTCGACGCGTCGCAATCCTCAGCTGCCTCTGACCTGGAGTCAGAGCAACCATCGCTGCTCTTCAAATCTCCTTCGCCGCCGCTTCCTTCAGTGTTAGGCAAGCACGCACGAAACGAAGGTGACGAAACCAACGCCCTTCGACGCTCTGCAAGGATTCGTAAACTTAAAGCAACCTCGGGAACTCCCGTCCAGCGTGGACAAGCACGTCGAAATTTGTCTGCTGCAAGTGTAATTTGTTTGAAGTGCGGCGAGGCGTTTTCGAGGAAGGACGCCTTGAGACGACATATGAAGAAGTCGTGTCCGGGGGGTCTCAGGTCGAATGGGCTGTCTGTCGAGAGAGGATAGGGTTATAGCTGTAGTACCCTACACGAGGCATATGATATTCAACGTGTGTATGCCAATCAAGTCGGAGCTGCTGTACCTTGAAATGGACGCGTCGATGTGATCTGCGCTTGTCAAACGAGTCAATGGATTATTGATGTTCAGTGTTCAACACCAACCACCATCAGTTCATCTGGTTCCCGGCCGACATGGGGAAGCGGTTCATGAACAGCTTTCAGCAGTCCCGGGAGTCTTCTTTCCGCGTTGAGGTAGTCGGCGCCTACGAGTCAAGAAGCTTGAGAGCCTAACGTCATTCGACGGCAATGTCTGAGTTCAAACTCAAATCTAAGATCCCAAACCAACCTGGCCACTGCTCTTTCCGACTCTCTCACTCCCTCCTGTTTTCCGGCAAGAGATTGTGTCTCCATGTTTTGGTTATCTTTTCAACCCGGCGCGACGTACCACCGGAGTCATAAATAGCCATCTCGCAGTACCGACTCGGTGCCACTCAACAGCTTTCAGAGAGCTACACGCGATATCCGCGAGGACAATTGTGTACCTCCATCTCCAGAACTATCTGAGCTTCCACAGCCACTGACCGGTAATCATCGGAACCGCCGACTGGATGATGCCTCGCTCTTCATGGCTAATAAGTAGAGGGCCTTTGACATTAGCAGGTGCACATTCATGGAGTACAACTACAACCACCACAGCCTTACCTCATCTACGTATTTTCAGCAAGACCACGATATGGCTAGGAGTAGCTCGTCGCGTTCTTGGGCCCCCATCATCACCTCGTGAGTTCCCAGATTTCAACAGCTCTCAGGAAAGAGCTGAATAAACACATAGATCAACGTATTACTCGATGAACAACTTCGAGTCGAACACCGTGGTACCACAGCTGACTGTGTATGCACCGATGAGCGTCATATACGTCGAAGATTTACGACAGCTTTTAGGTGCCCAAGCGACCTAGTACAACCTTCGGGTCCATATGATTTCGGGCCTGTTTATTTGGGTCGATTATCAGAGGAGTGCGCCACCATCCTCTAATTATCTTGAGGGTGCCTAATTGATCATTAGAACAAGGGATATATTCCCCGCCGATTTCGACTCACCGTACAGCACTGAACGCGCCCGAGTGCGTGCTTTTTCAACCTCAGGTGAAACTCTTTGATTGTTAGCTTTGTATCACACTCGAACCACAAAACAGAGAAGCAGCACCACTCCGCGCCGAGCCGCCCAGAACCGAACGAGTCGTCTACCAATTGTCGAATCCCTTGCCTCGTCGGAGGCTGCAAGACGACTTTTGCCAACACCAAGAACCGGGATCGTCACTTGAAGCATATCCAGCATCCGCAGTCCACGTCTGGTGTCCAAGAACGACAAGTCCTGTGGCATTGCACTATATGCAAGCCGTCCAAGAAGTTGACGCGAAGGGACGGATATCGCAGGCACGGCTTGTCAGTCCATTTGGTCAAGAAGTGGCAGGAGTGGTTGGATGAGTATTGTCGGAAGATTGAGGCGATGAAGCATCGTGCTGTTACGAGGGAGAGAGAGGAGCTGGAGAGGGAGAGGGAGGAGAAGTTGACGAGACAGTTTGGGAGGAGGTCGACATCATGAGAGTGATGATAGGCAAAGATTTTGGACTGTTCTCTGAATGATCCCGATGATTTTGACAGCATCGCTGATAGTCTTCGGAGAATGTTTGATGTCTTTAATTGAAGTCAATGAGATACGCACAAACCATCGACGAGGGTGTTCAAGGGTTCACATAGTTCAAAAGAAAAGGGGTCTGGCGTGCACGTACAGCCTTCATGCGATCATGCTCTGGATGCCTCTGTAGGAATTCCACGAGGCTTCCGTTGTCCATCCAAGGTGAAATCAGGCAGAGACGCGAAGCAAAGAGTTTATTGCTGACTCCAAAGAAAGGAAGGATGCTCGGGTGACGCAGTTGCCGCCAGAGAAGAGCTTCACGGCGACAGTCCTACATTGGTCGCTTCTTCAGCCTGTTTCACGCGGCACCAGTTGACATAAGATACCTTGAACAGCTTATTGGCATTGTGAGCGCCAGCGAAGATTCTCAGGACCTTGAAGGAAACGGTGATTTGCCTCATGGCGCCTTTCCAAATATCCTGTGAAATAATCCGTCAAACACGGCAATTTGGCAATCGAAAATGGCTAACCGCGAATCCCCCGCCATACAGCGGATAGTTCCCAAATACTTCGGCACTCTGACAGAAGAAACACGATGGTACGATATCATAGTGTTCCCCGAGAACATGCAGACACCTCACGCATTTCATGCGATAGCCGGACGTGTCATTCCGAGATACATCGTCCGAATCCAGCTCCTATTGTCCACGAGATGTTAACACGATTGTTTAGAATTGAAAGAGCTTTGGCCCGCGCACAGTTTGTAGAACGTCCATCACTGCTTGCGACAGATGGCGATCGAGACGAGATACAAGCGTTTTCCAAGGCGCCGATAAGGACCTCAACACCATCCTGCACTGTGAGGCGAGGTGCTCGTAATTGTTTTCCGAGCTGACGAGCTTGGACCAGTCCATGCACCACCAATGAAAGGAAGACGACTCGAAGAGACCCACTCAGTGGTGGCGGCCGCGGTGGATGAGGTGACAGCAGCTCAGAGACCTGTGCAGTGCCACATTCCGTAAACAAGCGCAGAGTTCGCAGAACCATCAAACCCAGTTCGACGAGTTTCGTAAGATTAATGAACCTCCCCAAAGCACATCTAGCCGCTCAACGCTTTTGGACATCACTCTGACTGCGAATTCACAAATTCACTGTGCGTACCGACCAACGCCGGGGATGTGCGCCAGTCCGCTACAGAGGTCGGCGTGGCTCCACAAACAAGAAAATAGTATAGCTCATGCTCAGAGCGTACTTCCTAGTCCGGATACGCAGGATCCAATCAGAATGCGTCTGGTCTTTGGCGAAGAGAGGCATTCGAATGAGGGTCAAGGAACGACTGGTTAAACTCCTTTTGACTGATTTCTCGTCGTCGCTTGGAGGTGTTTCTTCTCCATACATTTCATCGACAATCTGAGAGTACGTTGTCCTTTGGATGAATCCCAACGAATTCCGGATATGTGAAGTTTAGCCCGGTCCAATCCCGCAAGGCAGAGCTGTGGCGCGAAAAATATCGTAGGGGAATTGCAAATCTGCAAAATACAGATAATGCGTTTGTTCGCATACAGACATGGATGTAAGGAGGCGTACCAATATTAAGGTGAGATTCAGACACCCGTTCTTGAGGATGGATGGCCGTGCCACACAACAAGTGGCAGTTTAAACGCAGTCCGTCATGCTGTACAGTGTTTGGATTCGACTAGACACCCCCGTCATGAGTCTTCTTTTTGTCTGTCAAGCGTTCGCTATCCCGTTCCGGTGCGTCCAAGGCTTCGGGTGCGTTCAACGAAAAAAGCTAACGCAGACACTGGTGAGAGGTGTGTAAGTATGTCCACCTGAAAGTTCAATGGGTTGGGATGCCGGAGGTCGGTCCGAAGTTCCGCCCACTGTCAAGCTTGGAGAGTGCTTGCTTTCATGAGCATATACTTGCCTTGCCTGGAAACGCCAGTACAACCTGCTCTGCCCATGATCTCAATTCGTATTACGAGTATGGGTTGCAGACAACGAGCTCGAGGAGATTGTGAAGAGTTCGTTGCGCATTCGTCTCAAGCTACACCCCAGTTGAATTACAACTCCGCAACAACATCTCTAACAGTACCAAACCGGGGCGTAAATCGACACCTAAACGGCGCAGGATGTCTAACGCCCAACACATTATCAGAAACCGTCCATAAAGCAACTTGGAAAATAACCACTCACGTAATAACTCCATCGTAGTAGTCTTCATCGTCGGGCACAATCTCCTCTCCATCCTCGCCGATAGCCTTATCGATCCTAAACGCCCACAATAAGGATGCGATAGCAATGTATGCCGAGTTCAGAGCGAGGAACCGACCAGGGCAGATGCTGCACGAATCAAGTTAGTGATAACGGAGATGAAAAGAAGAAACACGACCGTCGTCCATAGCCAAAGGCGCCGGTGGACGTCGGATGCGGCGCCGGATGCGCGCCTATGAATCGCTCGGGGTCGAATACACTCGGGTTCGTGTAGACACTCTCAGCGTACATCATAGCCCTATACGCAACCACGAAGATAAGACAGTACGCCTTTCGGTCGGAATAAGAGGACAGACCAAGTGTTTGGAATAATCGTCGAACCTAGCAAGCTTTAAGCATCCAAGCATATCGCGCAGATACAACAACCTACCCGCCGGGATAAAGTATCCACCACAAGTATCATCCGATACACTCGCGTGTGCGACGGCTGTGAACGCACCAAGATTAGTTAGTAGTTAGCGACGCTCGAAGCGAGAACACCCGCACCGGTCGGAGTGACGGGACGCCACCTTAACGCCTCCAAAACGATCGCTTCAACAAAGGGGAGATTGGGCTTGTCGCCAAAGTCGGGCAACCTCGTTCGCCCGACGACGGCATCCAATTCCGCTTGGGCTTTTGCTTGTACTTTGGGGTTGAGAACCAGAGCGAGGATTGCAGAGCACACGAGGGAGACGGTCTGCACGACGTCAGTTCTTGCGGGATTGTTTGTAGGAAAGCATACCGTATCAGCGCCAGCTAACGAGGGCGAGTTGAGCGTGCGCGGAAATAAGTAACAAGTGAGAACTGACCTACAAACGCCGCCGCAGCGCTTTGCTTGATGACGTCTGTCATGTACTCTCGGTCTATATCATCTTTCGATTTAAGTTTCTCCATATGCTCCGTGACGAAACATGAGTCGCTACTTCTTGCTACCTAATATAATGGGTGCTGAGCAAATTTGAGGCATGTAGATAAATAGCTACCTCCGAGTCCAACGTCATTTTGAAAGGAACATTCAAAAGACGGTCCCCGTCCCGTTTAACAACCTTTGCGTGCTTGTTGGAGGAAAAGAAAGGCAACCAAGCTTCGGACAATCAGTACACTGCCAGTCAGATGGGAAAGGACACACATGGGATGAACTTGAGAATGGCAATGTAATCAACGGCGTACGTGCCCGACACCATGGCTTGCAGGGCACCGTTCATGGCTTTGTCGGCCAGGCCGACGAATTCATCATCTTTACGACGGGTCTCATATCCATAAACGATCTTCAAGATAATGGAGCCTGCATGACTGTCGACGTTGTTGTCAGATGTGTAGACCCCCAAAGTGTGCCAACTTACTGACGGACGTGTCCGAAGAACTCTTCCGGAGTATCAAGCATATTGCGTAAAAAGCAAACGGAAGCGCTCAGTTGCACCGGCTCATAGGCGTCCACTTGCTTCATATTGAAGTGTTGATGGAACGTCTTTCGACAAAGCCTGAGAAGGATGAGTGGCGGTAGATAGTTCGGCAATATAAAACCTACCTCCAATGGTCCGAATAGCGCATGAAGGGAAGGTTCCAATCCCATTTCATGAGGCTGTTCAGCATTCGGAACGCTAGAATGTAAATTAGACTATTGTCGATGCAACTGCCAAGACAGCGGTCGTACTTGGTCTGTCAGAGTA
>QLPD01001893.1:8095-34542 GCA_003314085.1 Hymenopellis raphanipes
GGGCGAGTGCGTGGGGGAGGGCGAGCGCGTGGGGGAGGGCGAGTGCGTGGGGGAGGGCGAGCGCGTGGGGGAGGGCGAGCGCGTGCGGTTAGACTGTACTGGGAAATTTGGATCTCGCTGGTCATCCCAAAATACATCCAGTAGCCTATGCTCCTCCTTCGTCTCGCTTTGAATTTTGAGTAGGGACGTCATGGCCCGATGACTTGCCCTCCGGTGGGCTTTCAACCCGCACCAACAATCAAAGTACCCCTTGTCATTGCGCTTGATTGAGCCAGATACGCCTGCGAGCATGGTGGTCACAGCGGCGAGATTGATAATCTAAAAGCTCACCATTTCGCACATAGTTGACGGTTTTTAGCTGGTGGTATTGCTTCTTGTGGTCGTCCCTGCTACCATGGAAGTACCATCCGACCGTACATACGTCCGCATCGCATCTACAAATGGGTGAGTAAGTCTTGTAAAGTGGCACGGAATCCTCTGACAGACCTGTATTTCCGTGGTGGCGCCATGCGTGGGTACGCTGCTGTCAGTGGGTAAAAGTCGTGATAGTACGACTGCACGAGTTGGATAAGATGACTAACGCAGCTCAGAACAACTGTTAAAGAGCACACCAACGGGTTAGGAGGATAGCGCTCTACGTAGTTTGAGCACGTCCAGGTTGTCGGCGAGGCCTCGAGGTAATGCTGTGGTGGTAACAAGCAAGTGCAACGAGTAGTAAATGCACAGCCACACGATTCCCGACCAGTCACAAGTTGTTCCCGACCATCGTCGTGTTCTCATTCATCTTGGGCGCCAAGTTTCTCTCTGTCCTCCGATGTTTACTACGTGTATGTCATTCCCCACGAGTGCACGTTTATTCTGAGGATCGGGCTCTGGCTCGGGCGCCCAGCAAGATCAAGTATGAGGAGGAGAACAGGTCCGAAATTCGGGCGAGGAGGAAAAGATATTTGGAAAAGGTCTGCAACGACCCAGAAGGGTGTGTCTGTCTTCATTTACTGACCTATCGTCCGACTGACCGCGTTCAAGGCCAACATGTTACGCATAGAGGAGTGGGCAAAAGAAGCTCGCACAGCTCTTGATAGCACCTTAGTAGCTAGATCTTGTACTGTTATTTATGTGACAGGACTACCCATGATGTTCTGACCGGTGCTTTCAAATAGAAAGTACATTGAACAGTCGAGGGACATATCGATACAACACAATTACTCCCCGAAAGGAAGGTCCATATAAGATAACTACAGAATCTCTTGAACGACGAAGACACTAAGTATTCAAGACGTGGTATTAAGGGAAAAGTAAGGTATGACGTGTCTAACGACAACATGTATTCAATCCAGATAGTCATGGATATTTTCGAAACGAGTGTTGATAGCGAATGGAAGAACCATGTCGACGCGACGTCGACAGCGAAGAAGATGAGTATGAACATGTCAGAAACGTGAACAACGATAGCGATGAAAGCTAGAACGGAAAGCCCGGGGGATCGCGAAAGGGTATGGAAATGTCGATAGCAGGATGGAAAACGCGAAAGAATATGGTAGCCCGATCAAGGTGTTCTCGGGTTGAAGATGAGCTTGCACTCCATTGCCGAGGGGAAGATGACCTGTGGGATGTACGTGTCAGTAATGGGATTAGCGACGTGCCAAAAGGAATGCTTACGAATCTGTCTTTGATCTCCATGCTCCTCTGGTTCGTCTCCGCGGGAGCTTCAATGTTGAAGTTTCGTACGACGGCAGCGACGACGACCTTTATCATGGCCTGCGCAAGGTTTTGGCCTCCGCAAACTCTCGATCCAGTTCCAAAGGGCAAAGTGCTGGTGCATGACGGCCAAGGACTCCGCGGATACCGCGTCATCCAACCAGCGGTCGGGAAGGAAGGTGTCTGGAGATGGGAAGACAGCTGGGTTGCGATGCATCGACCAAGCCTGAGTGGCGACGACGGTTCCTAGGGGGAGCGCGAAGCCCATGAGATCGAAGGATTCGTTTCCGGGACCGAACTTGGAAATGGACGTGGGCACAACACGTTCAAGAAGGCTCGGGCCGCAGAGTAAACTCGCAGACCTGAAACAGACGTCAGACTGGAGTTTAGTTGAGTGATTGTCAGATGATACCCACCTTCCTTGATGAACGCATTGAGATACGGCAGGTTTTGAAGGACCGAGAGATCGGGAATGGCACGAGGATCGACCATGACTTCGTCCAGTTCAGCGTGGAGCTTCTTTGCGACATCGGGTCGACGGCTTAGTTCCCAGAAGAAATACGACAAGGTAGTCGAAGTCGTGCCAGATCCAGCGATCCTAGAGATTAATTAGACCAATGTCAGAGAAGAGAATAGACGGCTTACATATGACCCATACATTCCGAGATCGCGTCCTTGGTCGAAGAGGAGTTGTAGTTGAGGAGTCGGTGGAGCATGGGGACCTTTTCGGTTTCGTCTAGTTTGCCAGAGTTCATCTGGGCCCGAGTCTGGTAGAGACAAACTAGACGCGGCATTTAATAACGAACAAGTAAACGAATCCAGTCAAACTAACCTCCGCCATAATCTTGTCCGAGTCGCACATCTGACGGAAACGAGCATTTGGAATCTTGCAGATTAGATTCCAGGCCCAGGTCGGTACAGCGCTTCGCTAGATGCGTGTCAGTTAAGCATCTCGGGGGAAATAGATCGCCATACCAGGATGCCACGCTTCCGGAAGTCGTGGATAGCGGCTGAGAGAGGGTCTTCAGAGTCCAATGCCCACTTGTGGACAGCGCCAAGACGATAGCCATAAGAGATGGATACGCAAACGTCGACCATGAGGTTACGGAAGAGGGCGAGGCATTCTAGTAGGGTCTTGCCGCCCATATTGTCGAGTGTCTATACAAATTTGTTAGCCCGATTCGCGTTGAAATGAACGGTGATAACGCACGAAGACAAGCTCGAGAGTAGGGTCACGCATCTCCGGTTGGAATTTTGCGAGATTCGCTGGAACGTAGTGTGGGGCGTAGCCTTTTCGGCGCATGGAATGTGAGGAATGTTGTAGAGTGGTCATCCTGGTCGTGATATCAGCCATAAAACACGCATATATGCGGGTAAAATACGCACGCATGGCCGTTTTCGTTCCTAAAAAGGCGGTTAAACGGGTAATGGGTAAAGGCGAGGTGGCGACTCACGTAAGTAGACTCTTGTAGTATGAACTCTTGTCGACGCTCCGCATAGTACAGAGATCGTTGAAGACGCCCTTGTTTGGGCCGATGCGGACAACGGGGCCGTACGTCTCGAAAAGCCCCTGGATGACCTTGCACTGTTCGAGGCGCAGAACGCATACTAAGGACCAGGGAGAGCGCAGAGCGGGAAACCGGAAAGGGAAAGCCTGGGTACATGATGCCGAACGAGACCATGACGGTCACTATGAATGCGAGGGACGACTAGGCGGTGGATCCTGGAAAAGCGGTCAGTGGTAGTATGGACGGGAATAGGAAGGGGACACACCGGATCGCAAGGAAAAAGGTTGCGCGGTGGCGTACTCAGCCGTGAGGCCGGCAGCCACAACCCCCTGGATAGCCCAGCGAATCTGCATCACGGGCAATCTGCCGTGCAGACGCCTCAGCACGCGCATGTTGACGGTTGAAACGAAAGAGGACGCTGCCACGTGGAACACCGCTAAGATCCTGACACGGATGAATTCGCGTTTCTCCGGGATGAGTGGGATCCGAAAGTACAGCCATCAATGTCTGAATAGTGTAATGGTCTAGTGGTCCACTTGCTGTGTTCAACGCTTGTCTACCCATTCCATGATACGTAATGCCACATCTTGTAGCTTCTTTCCTCAATCACAGTTTGTATTTTGACTGAAATTTTTAGAATCTCAGGAGTCAGCGCTGATTCGACAACATTCTCAATTACAGCTAAGCTCCTCCTCACGAACGCGATCAAAGTCCATGTCTTCCATTTTCACATCCATATTCATAGCGTCGGCCGAAGCAGAGGAAGGCAGAGAATTAAGGATAGTAGTATAGTATGCAACTGTAATGAGAGACCCGACCACCTGCAATTCGGCCTCCTCGTCAGTAACATTGTCCAAGTCCTACGCAAAGTCTCTGGCTTTCTTCGAGGGTAACGGCAACTCTCCGGCCAGGCTTCTGGGTCAGGTGAAAGAGGCTGTAGACGTGTCACGATCATAGAAAAACAGTGGTTCTAACTCACCTTAATGAAACCCAAAATCCGCACAGCGAGACGTGTTCAGCAAGCCGTCGCCTCGCCAGGCGCATCTATGACGGGATAGTCATCAGTAAGTGTGTTTGAGTGAACGGAAATTGAAGGAACGTACTGGGAGATTCCCGGTAGATGCTCCTTTCGAGCGTCGTGTTGATCTCGGGAGGTAGCCAACGAGTTGTACCCTGTGGAAGAGTGGTGCTTGCCGGCGCTTGCGTCTCCGCCATGAGGCTTATACTGAAGTCGGCCAGAACGCAGTGGAAGTCATCGGATACCAGGACGTTGGCCTAGAGGACGTAGACAGCATTGAGCTCCGTCTACAGGATTTTTATCGTGTCGGCACATTTCTCGCTCTGAAACATCTTCAGTCTTAGGAACGGTGAGCTTACTTTTCCGTCAACGAGGTACCTGAACATGCATATACGTATCGCATCCTGAAGGCAGTTTCTCGACTGACTTGTTGCATTTCATGTCCACTGATGGTCATACCTTGGTGCTTGTTCGCGTACAAAGCGGCTCGTACATCCTAAAGCGGTTTCTGCAAAGGGATTCAGCTCAGTTCGCCCAGAATCGGGTTATACAGTGGTCACAAGATGAACGAGAAGCATGGTGGAGAGCTCCATGACCGCTCCTAGTTCGTGGGCTAACCGACTTACTTTAGGACATACTGTCACCTCCAGATTGGGTTTTGGAATCTGTGACAAAGTTGGAGAGGTTGGCGACGAGACAACGAGCGACGTGGTGACCACCCGACCACCCAGCTTATCCAGATCTGCGGTTGAAAAGGAAGCCAGAGGGATATTCTGATTTCACAAGACGACGCGGACTCGATTCGTCCAGACCCGAGTTCAGACAGTGAGGAAGGGCCAAGGCGTGGGGAGACGAGCAAGCGAGGTAAGCGAATGTCATCTTCACGCGACTAGGCTGCTGACGTTTATCCAGCACGAGTTCGGGAGGCAAATTCGTCCAGAACCGAATTTAGATTGTTGGGTTCCCGCCGCGCAAGTCCCGAGGCAACGGCAACAACGGACACGATTTCAAACCACTTAGAAGAGTCGATTCAGGGCCTTGGGACTCGACAAAGCATTGACAGGCGTCAAAGACATGATGATCAAGAGCAAGTACAAATCTCGATCATTTGGGTTCCAAAAGCGGTTCGTTGTGAACCACTACCATCGTCGCCTTTGAAAACTGATTCCACACGGATACACCGCGTCATACCCCTTTACGAGTTCCTCTGGATCGACAATTCGACTTCTAGACCTCTTCGAACGCGACTTCGGCAAATGTTCTGCACTTGGACAGTGCTAGAAGTTTATGAACTTGAGAAGGTACGTTGATTTACTCGTATGCGGACCTCAGTTCTGACTTGATTTCAAGTCCACGTCCCAATGCGCCGTAGGTCGATGCTGCTTTGGTGAGTTTTTCGTTATCTTGTGCCAATTGTTGATCCTGGTTGACGTCTTTGACCAGTTTAATACGCGACTTATCCGCCCCCGTTACGCTCTTAGTCAACTCCATCTCACTCTGCCATCAACTCCTCACCTTGACAAGCAGCCTTCGAGAATAATAGCACGGACCGCCTTTTCACTTCAGACCGACGTGCACATTTCGACTCTTCTCGATTCCGTCTTTCTGACCCTTTTGATCAGATTGGATCTTACGACGGCATGCGTGACTGCATCGGTACGATATCCCTGTTTAACGGGTCCTTGAAGATACTGTCAAAGTTGGGCGGGCAACTTGAAATCTCACTGGGTCAAGACCTCTCGAACCATGGCCATCGATGCTTTAGATGTGATCTTTGAAATGATCTCTTAATTACAGACCGTCAGTTCCTTCGAGGTCAATTACTTCCACCCATGCGCAATGTACGTCAATATCAACCTTACTACCGTTTCCAATCACGGTTCCCTAGTAAGCCGATGGGTTCAGAAATTGAAGGATGCTCGTCGTGAGTTGTGACTTGCAGGACAAATCTGCAGTGTCGTCCTCGTATATCTCTCCCAAAGCCCTCCTTCGGCTCCTGTTCATGATACACGTAGACTTTCATGAGCGCGTCATACGAAGAGATTAATACAAAGGGCAAAATTTGAACCATACCAAGTCTGGTCCTGATACATCGTCCCCTGGATCACGCGACGAGGCGGCTTGGCTTGAGGCGCGTAGACTTCTGACTGCTACTGCTGCTCTGTCCCAGAAATGCGGTACATCTGTCTTCAATATCACTGCGTACTTTGCTCCAAACCTCCAACCAGATCAACGTCAAACGCCCCATAAGCATTTACTAACTAATCACCACGACTAGAAATGCTACGCATATGTAATGCCGAGTCCTCTCCCTCAAACCCAAACACAATCCTCGCCACCTCACCCTCCTCCAGTTCCGGAATGACATACGTAGCTCAAATCATTAATACTCCCCGATCCATAAACAAACGTCCTATTACCACTCGCAACATTGCCGGACACGGACAGCCTGATCCCCGACAAATCCGTACTACTCCCACTCGCCAGGAAATCGTTGGGTAAAGAAACTCCATTGATCCCAGAGAAAAGGAAAGTAATAACATTCGAGGACGTCGCGTCCTCCGGGAATGCCCTCGATGGTAATGGTGAGATTCGTGGACGTGGTGATAGCGGATATCGAACTCGATCTGGGGTGGTGCTAACCAAGCCTTAGTTCAACGAAGACAAGAAGAACAAAAAGAAGAGGACTGACGAGCATTCAAGCAACCCCACCCGCCTCCGTGCTCCATCTAAGCGCCGCAGGAACAAACGTATTAACATTCGCCGCTGGGCCCCCAACGACCTTCTCGTCAATCTCCATCCCTCCCACACTCAACCCTTCTTCATTATACGACGTGTAGTTTCTCGGGGACGCTAGGTCATCGAACGGCGGCGATACGGCGTGTGCAAAGTATGTGTGTGGCCCTGCGAGGGTTTGAAGCCGGGCTAGAGCTTCAGCAGAGACGCAGGGGTCGTTGAATTTTGCTGTTAGTGGCGTTCTGTGGGAGGTTAGATATGGATAGAAGAAGGTGGAGGTAGACGACTCACAGAGCGACGGCTGCTGCGTCTCCATAGTGCTCGCTTCCTACTAGAGGGTATGGTATCGGCGCCGTACCGTCATCGATACCGCCTAGAAGGCCGGCGATTTGTGCGCTGAGGATGCCGAAGTATGCTCGCTAGTTCACAAGTTACTACGAAGCATCGATGGCATGAAGGAAAGAAGACATACCATGTCATAGCCGTATGCACGATCCCAAGGACCACCGAGCGTATGGAGCGTGGGGTTGTAAAATGCAGAGAGCGTGTCCCACGTCTTAGTGATGATATCTGGTGCCCGAGATGCGATGGTAGAGTTTTCGGGCATGTAGCCCCATAACGAGAGCGCGTAGAGAGTGACGCCGCTATAGGTAAGTACCAGAGTTGAACTAAGGGCACCAATTAGAATCCAATCCTGTGGAAGAGAAGTGGGTACTGACTTCGCTGAGGGTGTTGTATTCGTCGAAAGCCGTTATCACTTCCTGCGCCCAGGCTTCTCCCCAATGCGTCATGTTGGAATCGCCCATCATGTTGCCTACGTATGTGGCTGCCATGACGCGCATATACCTAGCCCAGACTCGGATTAACGGCGCGGTATTGACAGTAGCGGTGGAGCTTACCATGGATTGCTATAAATAGGATACACTTTAGACTGCGTCAGCGGGAAAGCAAACTGGGATGACGAGCAGACGTAAAATTATCACAGTTGACACCGACACAATATTTATCACCCACTGTAGCGTTGTACATGCTCGCTTTCATCAAGCTCAGCACGTCGGGTTGGATTAAGTTGGAGAATTCCTCCACGGCGATGATCCAGGACGTGCAGACAAATAAACCCATGTTGGAATCGTAAGAGGAGTAAAGCTAAAGGATAGTCAAAACAACGATCTGTCGTGCCTTGAGAAGTGACTCGTACCTTGGGGGGATACACGTCTCCCGGATCTGGCGCGCTTGAATTTGAACGATAGGTCCCGAACCAGAGTTTAGTTGGATCGTTATACTAAATTCGACGAGATCAGCATCGAACAAGTCAACAGTACAGACGCAGGTACCTGAACGGAAACACTCAAATAAAGAGCATTAAACAAGAGACATTGATAGGCGATAGCCGACCTACACATCCCGAATGATCTAATTGGCAATGGCCACATCGTCGCCTTCGTTCCGCGCCGACAATCCAACTGCATACCACGCGGAATATCTTAGAGAACCAAATTACTTTGACGATGAACGTTACGCGTCACGAGTAGCAAGCCGCAACTCACAATAAAAGGAGGCGCAAAGTTCGCGTCCAACCCATCCATCGCATACACGAACAATTCCCGTTGATTCACCGACATAGTATCCAAATACGAGGAATTGCTGCGTCCGACGGCTCCTGCAAAGGCATCGAAACCAACTGCATGACAGAGCGACGCTGCGGCAAGCACCAGTGTCGTGAGCAGCATCATGATGATGGGGAGTGGGAAGGTCGTGCTTACACTCCCGAGATATACAGGCAGAGTTCCTTGAAGAACAGTCTGCGGACGCGTCTTTCGACATCCGCATCTTCTAGATGGTCGTATGCTGATATGAGCCACGGTCCTCATGGTGCGCTCCACCTGATCGCCCCGGACCAGGTCGTGTCTGGCCGCGGCGCAAAACCTCTACGACGAGGGAGGACTGACGAGATTCCCACTGGTATAGACTTAGACCGCTATCAGAATGAACATGAGTTAAGTTCTAGCGTCGGTCCTCAGGAAGGGAGGATCGGTTGAGACCTATCAATGCCGCGGAAGGAAGTAAGCAAACGTGACGCTTCCTGGAAATAGAAGAAACCAAAGTGGCGAGCGAGCCCAGTCCTGCTACATATCGTGATCGTAAAAGACCAAGGCACGGATATCCGGTCCGGAAGTCCGCCAACACGAACTAGTTCAACTACGGAGTCGCCACACTCCAAGCAAGCTGATATTAGTGCTAACAAGTAATCGCGCGGGTGGCACATTTAGATAGCGAGTCTGTGACTCAAAGATTATGTCGGTTGTCTGTATGGCGCACTTGAAATGATCTTTCACTGATTCCAGCTCAGAACCACTTAGGCTTATATCGTACATAGATCATGACATTCCAGTCCCTACATGCAATACTAAACTACATGCCGAGTTCAGGGCATCGCCACTCCAGATCGTGGCGATTGAAGTCGATCATAAACTTCAAAAAAGTCCAGTAAGTGACTTTTCCTCCGAGTGTCATCGACCGTTGGCTTTGGCGTCATGACCGGTTCCTTGATGAGACCAGCTTTTAAAGCTGGTAACAACCTCTCGTCGATGGAGAAAGGCTGAGGGGGCTTTCAAAGCTCTGCCTCCATCGAGAAACCCCTTCCAAGAACGCTCCAAAGGTAAATCACCCACTCCTCGAACTCCTTGAAGCCGGGAGCGATGCACGATTTAATAAAGTCGCATAGTGGAATAAGCTATCCTTCTTCCTATGAAGATCCGTCCAAGATGTTCTCCGGTCAAACCATTCCTCGAAAGGTGGCTTGTCTCATAGCTCTTGGCGGTACTCGTCTCTGTATACAATGTCACGACGACAGACGAGCATGATAAGAACGTAAAAAAGGGATTCCAGATCGTGCCGGTAGAGATGACGGACTTTGGATTTATCGGGGTTTTGGAGGTCAAAGGCCATGTAGGGAGGCGTGCCCGTGCGCACGTCGTCACTTTCGGATTCGAGTTCAGAAAGCGGTCGAGGTCATTTGGAACGCCGTACACATTTCCTTCCTCATCCTCGCGGAACATGATATTTGACATGCTTAAATCCCGGTGAAGGATTTTGGGAACGTCGTACAACCATTTGTGAGCTACGAAGCCGTTAGAACGTTAGACGAATGAACTTGTAGAGCTCACTTTGGAGGATATCAAAAAAGACTTGAGCGATTTTGAGTGCGCTAGTCAAACTCGTTATCGCGTGCAGCTCTTCGGACACGCAGATACGAAGACAGCGGTCCTCAGAGTGATATTTCTTCCCATCCGCGTATTCTGCGCTCTTGAGAAAGTCGCGCATGCGACCTTGAACAGAGTTCTCGTCAATGTCGAAGTCATTGGAGGCAACCATGTTCGGCAGATGGTTTAGAACCCACGCATGTTTCTCGTCCGATTCGGCACGGTTTCTCGCGCATTGCATTAACTGTATCTCTGGGACGCGTGTCATAGCCGGACAGCCAATTTTTACAACGAAGCGCTTCTCATCGGATGCACGGATAGCAGCAACGACGTATGTCGTGCGACCAATTAAACCTGGCTCGCGGAAGATGATGTCCTTGAGAGTATATGTCTCGTTCTCAATCTCCATTCGCTGATTGTAGAACAGTCTGCGCCAATCCCTGGACTCAGTTGGGTCCTTGTCATGATTCGTGTAGAACTTCCACCTATCTTGGACGACCTTGCGCAGCCCGAGTTCCTCGGGACCGAGCCGCCGGAGACTATACACCATCAGGATGAAGAGAGTTTGTCCGTACTCGGTGGAAAGATCGACGGCGGAGGAAACAACGATTACACTCCGGTCAAAGTACTCAAACTGGAAACGGTTGCCGTCGAACAAGGTGATTATGCTGTGGGAACGGAGAATGACGTCGGAGAGCTGCTTCAGTACATATCGAGCGCTGCATCTGAGGATCCTCGCTATTCTGCGCCGTGCGTATACCCCCATAAGCACCAGAACTCGCTTCACCTGAATTTGCTTCTTTGTCTAGCAAGTCCTGGCGCGGGTCCAAGCCTGAAATTAACGAATTAGACTAAGATTTGTTGGGATGAATTCAACTGTACCTTTATGTAGGACCCGAGGATCGTTGTCGCTAGGGCATAAGGAGCTATCAGTGCCGTTCCCCTCGACGACCACCGCTCAAGCCTCACAATCTAGGGCGCGGGTGTCGTTATCACGTTGTTTCCGGCCTTGACGAGGAAAAACATAGATGATCCCAGGTCTGACCGTGGTGGTGGTGAGAGTTGGAGGAAGAAACATAGTGGATTGAGAGCCTGCGTCGGTATCATGGCGGTAGGGAAGAAGAGGGATGGGTCACGGGTATGTGTACCGTAGTCGTTCACAAACTTGCGTAGTCAGTAAAACTCGCTCCACCACGCAAAGTTCCGCTTCCTGAGGAAATACTGGAACACCACCCCAACAGCGAACCACGACGAGTAGTTGATCCCCGTCGCAGGGGGGAGGAACGAAACACCATTCAGTACGATAGGCGTAGAGACATACTTGACCCACGAATTCGGATAACGCCGCCGCCACAGCCAGAACGGAATCGGGAGCAACAACCCCACGACGAGAGCGTACAGGTGCGAATGGTAGATGGTGCCTGTCCCGAACTGCCTCGTCGGTCCGACAAGTCCCCAGACGGCAGAGGCAGTGTAGATGGTCTGTACAGATGTCCGGAACGTTGGCGAATATCCGCCTGCACGAACGCGGCCAGAACGGTCGAGACCAATTGAACGAGGAACGTCGCACGCGGTGGTACCTTGATGTAGTGACCAAGTTTTAGATCCTGCACGAACGACGTTGTCTCTGTCAAGGTCTGCACGGAGTAGGACTTGAAGATCATGTTGGCGAGCGGGTTTCCGGTGATGAGCGTCCCAGGGATAATCTGCGCATGTTCAAGGTAATCTGTTCACATGTCAGTGATAGTAGGGACGGTAGGCCAATTTACTCGCCCCTTGTCCAGTCATCGCGTAGATGAAACCACTCGGTAAGATGCAAATGATGGGGAGGAGTACAGCGAGTAGGAGCGACCAACGGGCACGTCTGTGTTCCAGACTTCCACGGCATATTCGAAGAAATATGCCGATGTGACTTACCACCAAGGATGAGTGTGGGGACTGCTCACCGGACTCTCGAGTGAAGCCTCGTGTACGAAGAAGTTTGTCTGCTGAACGCCGTCCACGTCTTCGATTATGATTGTTGATGGCGTCAAGGAAGTAGTGTCGAACTGGAAAGCAGAATGAGCTTACCGTGACGATACTATCCTGGAAATGGACACGGGAGTAATAATTCAGAAGCAGTTCCTGGGTTCAAATCAGGAAAACAGTCAACGCGTCTTTTAGGTCTTTTTGGTCTTGCGGCAAGCTCAAAAAGACCAAAAAGACCTGAAAGACGCGAAGTCTTGCCGAAGCCAGGTCAGAAATCTTGTCGAGACTTTTTTAATCTTGGCAAGACCGATTGGTCTTCCGAAGCTAACCTGATCTTCCAGCAAGACATTGACAAGACCTCAAAAAGACGGATTCAAGCAGGTTCAGAGGCTGTATAGAATATTCATTGTCATAGCATAGGATAGGATCGGGATAGTGTAGATTATAATAAGCATAGAAAATGTGTCTAATCGGAGTCCGAGCTACTACTTGAGTCGTCGTCGACGTCGTCCTCACTGGTGATCGGGATACCAGTGGAAGACTCGTCCCCTTGGCCCTCCTCTCCTTCAACATCACCTTGTCATCTAAGCTTACTCTCTCCCAGTACCTCGAGTCACGCCGTCCGTGCTGGCTTGCTTGGTGCTCTGAATCGTTCTCCCCGCGTCGTTCTGCAAGGTGCGCCGATGGTATACATTAAAGAATCAGAATATGTCGCTGTAAATAGGTGGAAGACATACGTAGACTATGTGTGTCTTAATCGTGACAGAGATGTGGCCACTGGCGAGACTGTCAGCAGGCAATCGACAATAGGGAAGGCATACACACGTTGTGGGATCAGAGAATCAAAGGAAACTACGGAGAGCAACTACAGATTAGACGTCAATAGTTGAACGCAAGAATAAATCAAGACAACACACCAGATGGCGCCTCCCATATCATAGATCTCCCGTGCTCAATGGGCCGCCATGCCCAGATGCTCGTTTCCTTGTGTTTGTAACGTTACGCGGATGGGTATGTGAGGGAGCCGCTAATGTTGATAGCATCAGCATCGAGGAAAAGAAAAGGCGATCTTGGGTGAGGAAGGCGCACTGGTGGGTGGAGGGAAAGAAGGACGCGGCCGCGGACTTTGAAAAAATGGAAACCAAACACGCATGTGGTTCGATTGCGTGCTTTGTGCGCACGGACCACCTGATCCGGTTCCATTTTCCTTCACAAGTCCACGATCAGGCAGGTGAGATCATATCTCTTTCCCCCAGCTCCTCTTGCGGCCGTGCTTAAAGAATTCCGGGCTCTTCAATCTCTTCTGATCATTTCCGTGCTTTCCTTGGTGGATTTCGCTCTGCGCCGGCCCTTGGATTGGCTCCTACGCCCTCTCGCGCGCTCGTCTTCGCGACGGCGCCATTTTAATCGTGACGCGCAGTGCATAAGCCCCTGGGACCAGGCTGCCACACCACTGGACAGCGGGCGTGAGCTTAGGCTCTCTTGGTGTGGTACGTCTTCTTTCCGTAACGTGTTCATCTCCTTTCTCACTAGCAGGGAGACTAGCTTCGCTTTGCCTCGGACCACCACGCTCTCGATAAGCTCGACACCATTTCCGTCGACGTGGACGACGACATTACTCGCACCGCGGACAGCACGCCTTCATCGTTGCCTTTTCTCAGGCCTGGCAACGACCACCGCAATCAGGTTATCACCACCTCCATGTACATCCAGCTCGGCATCGTCAGCATCCACACTCCCTCCCCACGGGGTAAATGGCCTGCGTCGTGCACGTCGATGGCACCCGAGCAATTGCGCGGGCGTCGTCGGCGGGCACGAAAAAACTATATCTAGACCTATGACCTGGCCGGTTCACGAACGGGTACGGGCATGGTCCATGGCCTAAATGTGTGCGGGAGTGCCCTTATGATTTACTGTTGCAGTTACTCGGTCTGCTTATATTTTTTCTCATTTGTGAAACTACAGCAAGAATAAAATCCGAGGGCAAGAACAAGAACAGACGGGAAGCTGCAAGACGGCAAGAACAAGACTGAAAAGATCTTGCTCCGCAAGAGCAAGACCGAAAAGATTTTAGTCGCAAGACCAAGACTCGGAAAGACGAGCCGCGCAAGACCAAGACCGGCAAGACGCTTTTGCTGTTTTCCTGATGCTTGGAGAAACAGGACAGTGGACATGTATCGCGAAATGCGCAGTGGAACATTCTAGAGAATGGGAGGAAGCGGGAAAGACCACAGGCTCCAGCTTTATTATGTTTGCTATCGCCTAGACAACGGAGCTTGAGAACAAGACCAAGAACTTGGTCTTGGACCTCTCCCAGGCGAGGCACGTTTGTGGCTGTACTTTGACCGGCCCGGCCAGTCACCTGATGTTCATCAAAGCATAAACACAACCAAGCTCGTCATGTCCACGTCTGCTCATGACATCGATCCACGCTAAAAGCACAGCTCAAACACAGGCTTTCCTCAAAGATAAAGTTCCGCATCTCTTTGGTCGCCAGCGTCGCACTTCCCGCTCTACTCGCAGATCGCCTCTTATCGTCATGTCTAATAATACCCCTGACAACAGCCCCTCTGACGAAAGCGCCGATACATCCTTTTTGCCAGAAGAGGATGACAATGACTCCGCGGGCTCTACATCCTCGCAGCAGTCGGGTGAGGGCCCTCTTCCTATGCAAGATACTACGAAATCCGACTGGTCGAAGTCGGATATCTCGGAAAACAGCGGTATGGTCAACATCCATGTCCGCAATCTGCCCAACTGTACGTGATTTGTTTGGTAGTGCTATATCAGCTACACGCCCTCTAGATCCCAAAGATGACGCCTCGCAGAATGAGAATATGTTCCCTGCACAAAGTATGCTTTCGGAAGGTACATTTTTCATCTCTTGATGATGCTTTGGCAAACTGACTATTCACAAGGCTCACGGAGCATGAGCCTGGTATCCACAGGGCCTTACTCCCCCGCGAAGACCTCATCACAGGAGCCTGGTATGTGCCCATGTTTCGTCTTTTTACGTTTGTAACCGCATAACCTCAGATTCCCCCCATTCATTCAACTCGAGCGAGATCAGCACGTCGACAAGCCTGTGTGCGTCACACTTTTCATTCTTCATACCCTACCTGAACTTGACTCCAAGTGACGAAGGAGAAGAGAGCCATCAAACGGGCTGATGGGGAACGCAAACGGTTAGAAGAAGAGGTTAGGCGTCAGGTAGAGCAGGTGGATAATGAGCGCAAACTGCGGGAAGAGGACCGCAAGCGATGGGACGAGGAGCGCAAGGAGGAGCGCAGACAGTGGCATGAGGAGCGCAAACAGTTATACGAGTGGTTCAGCACGGAGCGCAAACTGCGGGAAGAGGACCGCAAGCGGTTTGAAGAGCGGCGGGAAGAGGAACGCAAGCAGTGGGATGAGGAGCGCAAACAGTTATACGAGTGGTTCAATGCGGAGCGCAAACTGTGGGAAGAGGGCCGCAAGCGGTTTGAAGAGCGTGAGGACATGGAATTCAAGCGTTCCGAGGAGCGGGAGATGAGGGGCCTCCGGCAGCTCGAACTGGAACGCAAGCAGTTGGAAGTTGAGCGGCAGGAGCTTGAGGCTGAGCGCCAGCGGTCGTGAGCCTGGGAGGAGTAGTGTGTCAGGAGGGGTGGCGTTGATGAGGAATGGAATACTGCAAGTTGCTTCTATGGCCTCGGTTTTTGCTCAAACTGTATATAAAGTTTTCGTTAAATGTCATACTACCACAAATCTTGTGGCTGTGCTGAGGGGAGTGTCAACGTCCTCGAAACAGGAGACAAAAAGGACAAACAATGCTTTTGCCTATCGAGCTCGGGTCGTGGTCTTCAACGCGCAAAGAAAGGTAAGGCAAATGATGGTAGAGGTGCGAAGGTGGTGGTGATTGAACACTGAAGGAGTGGACGTGGTAGGTGATCGAGACTTCTTGAACTCGAACCACCACATGTCCGACATTCAAGACACTATCAATAACTCGTCTGCATGCTTTCCCACTCTTTTCGACGTCTGGGCGACCTAAACTCACCTGGACGTTACCCATGGGTTTAATTTCCAATGTTCGTTGAGGTGGAGAACGTGTTCTGAAGGCGAGTTATCGCACCAGACGCCTTGGAAGGCGTCTGGACCCTGCATATCGATGATGCGAGGCTCTTAAGGACCCTATGACGGGTCTACAATCTCATCTGGTTGCCCTCGGATGCGGGGTAATGACGCCAGAGATCGTCTCCTCCGTCCCTCCGATAATTTTGGGTAAAACCCGTTTTCGGTGAAAAAACTAAGCAGTAAGTTTTTTAGTATCCCCAAGTTCAGACCCCACAGCCTGACTTCCATCAGATCATCAGGAGCATACCCTGGAACAAATTCCAGCATTTGAAGATTGGTTAAGGACTGGAAAGTCGTTCTGGTCCATTCTAGAGGAGGTGAGTTTCATTTGGTTTGGGCTCCCCGCTGTCTCAAGCCAAAGTTAGGTTAATTTCTTCATTAGATTATTATCCATCTCGATCTCATGTAGTCAGGGCAACGAATAGGGAGGAAATGAAATTGTGTGGCGGCGCAATAAGTAGGTGCCTAAATATTGGCCAGATTCCATCTCGTCCGATGATAGGACATGATAGCAGGCCTTAACTGGTCGTATTTACATATCTTCTGGAGCGTGGAAGCTTGGAAATGGGAATAAAAGGTGATGGGAATGTACTCGAAGCCATTATCTCCCATTCCCACTCTTCCTCCTCACTGGTCAGGCTTTCATTCATATCTCTTCTGTCTCTCATATTTTCTCACTCCCTAGGTGGCCTCATTGTTGCTGTGTCCGCCGCCATCATCAACGCCTTCCCGACACGCATATAACGTGACGGACCGGTGGGTCTCACAGGTTAGCTCTTTCCTCCCACCATCATGGTCTTTTTCACTCGTTGACTCCAGCCTCTCACAATGCCACTCTCCTTCCTTCTAGGCACTCTGGTAAGCTGTTATCGTCGCTGTTCTTCTTGACAACGACGCTGACGGTCTTTTCCAAGAATCTTTAGGACACATCGACGCCTTGAGACTGGGACCGACGACTTGAGGGATATCCTGTCGTTGTATGGCATGTATGTTCTTAAACACTTCCTTTCTTTGCTATTCATCCTTGCCTGTTTCGTAGATGACACTGTGTTGGGGTCTCGCCGACGACCCGAGTGTCCGAGGTTCGTTCCCACTTTGTGTCCTATGGATTCAACTAACGCACTTTCAGCACTGTCGCCCCGGGTAGTCTGTCGTCGTCCTTGGAAGCCCGTTTTCGCTCCTCGACGGTATGTCAATATGTCACCTTGCTATCCGGCGCAAGCTTATTGCTATTCGTAGGCATGCGTATCAACGTTCTCGCCGTGTTCTCTGCGTCCCGCCCAGCGCGCAGTCTTCCCCGTAAAGAGTAGGTTTGTCTTCATTTCCTATTTAAACATCTAGCTCACTACTACGGTAGCGCCTTGCTCCCCCGACATATTGGATCGCCCTCTACATAACGAACGACTCAGGCTTGGACATTGTCTTCGTGACGCGCCTATTGTCCACTTGGTTTCATACCGGTGGAAGTCTGCCGCCGACTGGATACAGCGTATTTGCTGGGCGTGGTTCCGCCGCTGTGGTTGATCTTTCTGCCTCTGTTCTGTTCCTCAATGAAGGTATGTGATCTGTGTACCGCGAGAAGTCAATATACGAATATTTTACTTTCAAGATGACGACTCATGCAACGGAGTGCGACGTCGGAATTATGCTGGAACGAGTATAAACCACTTGATTATTGACGGATGTTGGAATACGCAGCCTGCGTGTGCAACCAAGGACAGCGGACTCCTCCGACAAAGGTTGACGAAGAACATGCTGCCGTTATGGTCGTATAAGTCGCGCTGGAGCGGCACCACTCATGGTTGGGATGTTGGGGGTAATTCCAAGTTGGTCCTGACGTTGGGGTATGTGTCTACCTCAAGGATAGTCAATGTTCCTTATGTGACGAGGAAGTCGCCATCCAGATATGTGTACTGTAGGGGGTTGATTATGCCCTTGCCCACGACGTGGATATGCGCCCCATTCAACGTTATTCCCTGCTCGGCGACATCTTCAACGCCAACGTTGGAGGACGTTGTTACTGGTTTGGTAAGTCGTATTGCGCACGCTCATCCTGCTTGAAGGATGGCAGCTTGATCTGCATTTCTTCTTGCGGCTGTGACAGCTTCGCGCGCTCTCTCCGTATGGTTGCGGGACGATCCTTTTGGAGAGTACCAGACCTCAGATACGATGATGCGGGTGATATCAAAGGAGTGGAAGCGGAAGAAGAGACCCCGTAAGTCCCATCGACAACGGAAGTCGACGTGCTTGTGGGAGGCGCAGATTGGGAGGAGGGTGCGTTGGGGTTTGAGATAATCTTTATATCGCTGCCGTCTGTGTCATCCATTGGAACCGGCGCACCAGAGACAAAGGAATGACCATCATCATTCTGCATGAGTTTCTATCAGTCTCCGTTCACATGTTTTGAATAAGAAGCTTACGGCCTCATCATGGCACTCCATAACGCGAAGAAAGATCTCCAGGCGTTCACTGAAGACCTTTTGTGCTAAAGCGGGAATAAGACCCACGGTATCGGGAAGTAAAAAAGTGCATAGCGCGTTCCAGGACAGCAGGCCGCATGAGAAACCGTCGCGTTGTTGTGAAATACGAAGGCACTCATGGGTGAATTGTGTCCCCGTGTGATATTGTGTCCACCACTTCACCACCGCTAGCATATCTGCTTCAATCTGACCCCCCAAAGAGTCGCCGTAGAAGAGTGAAGAGTCTTTAAAGTTGAAAACAAGCGCTACCCAATGATTTCCACCTATATTCGCAATAGTAGCAAGCATCTTTTGCCCGTCTCTAAGCTCGTGGCCACACCGGCGTACCCAGCGATAGCTCCGTTTGGTTTTGTAGGCAGGCTGGTCGTTGTATGCGGTCTGAAGCGTCGTTACAAAATCTACAGACGCAATAACGATACCGTCGCTCAATCCAGCCGCGGCAAGATCGTGACGAAGCAGAGATAGCATCTGATCCTCATGCTCACTGGTGAGCCATTGGGTAGAGAGGTAGGTTGTGAGGTATCGATTGTGTATTTCGTACCCAAAACCACGTACATAACCCTCCCAAGGAAGTCTGTCGAGAACACTGTAGACGCTATTCAGCAGTGCATTCTCGACATCATGCTCCCTCGCTTGAAGGAGATTTATGGACCCCGTCCACTGCGCCTTAGCCTTGCGAACGTAGTGCACACGTCGCCAGTAGGCTATAGCTCAGAGTGGATATCGTGGGAGATCAGGACGCGGTACAACAACGGATTTATGGGCCTGATTCAAGAGGCTCTGAAGACGATCGACCTCATCAAGAGGCAGACATTCATCGCTGACAAGCTGATCCATCCCGACAGTTGGTTGTTGGTCGGACAGAAAGGAAGCTGAAGGTGGGATGACGCTCTGTGGAGGAGGGATAGGGAATTTCAGGAGTTCTGTAATAGATATCTCGGGGATGGTAAAAGTGCTGTCTGAATATCCGAAGGGATTTGAAGTGCTTCCATGGCGCTGAGGAAAGGAGGGAGCATGTTCACCTCACAGCCTTGTACTGACCCGCTTGCCGAAACCATGCCGAAATCATAGCCTCGTTCGACGATAACGGCCCTGTACATACATGTACTCCAAGATATGGTACCCATAAAACTAACCCCAGCATTTAGGACTACTTCATAATGCGGTCTTTCGAAATCTACGCAACATCATCTCCGCTACGTCGAATATGTAACTCGATTCTTCAAACAAGTCTTCAGGCCCGCACACCGTTTGCAGCGAGAGCAGGCTCCAAACCGCGACGTCTAAAAGAGCTCGTAAGATGGTAAATCAAATGAACATCAGAACATACCAGATTTGAGGCTGAATAGATTGCCTCTGCTGGAAGGAGGATGATTCGATATGTCGCGAAGGTTATGGGCCACACGACTGAGAAGAATTCGAGCATCGTCATGATTTCGATTACGAGGGGAAGCGTGTGGAACAATGGGATGGAAGAGATGGGCGCCCGCGTCCACGAACGGGACTGTTGTCTTGGCGGAAAGATCCATGACGACGAGCTCCTCCACCCGTAGCTTCCTCGGGCTATCTTGGAATGATGACAGAAACATGAGATATGTACGTGGCTCCGGGGAGAGCCAGAATCGCTTGAAATCCTCCTCTGATAACCTTCGGGGGATGACGGCTTCATGCGGAGGTATACGCGATGGAAGATGTGCTGCCCGGTGCGGGAAAACCATGCCTTTGAGACAAGCGCAAGCGCTTGTAAGCTCTCGGTGCAATGTAGCCGCCCATCAGTGTCATCGAGGTTGGGAGACGTGATGAAGTGGAAGATGAGATCGGCCAGTTCCTGTGGGATACGGCACATGGAGGGAGAATACTGCAAACAAAGTCAGTCGGCGACCGATACGAGAAGGAAGGAAAACGCACTGAGATACTAGCTCGCGGGAGCTTCAATACTGCAGTTTCTTGCCACGGCAGCGACAACGACCGTTATCATCGCGAGTGGTGGCCAAAACTTTGCGCAGGATCCAATTCCGAAAGGCATAAAGTGTCGCTCGGGATGGCCACGGACTCCGCGCATACCGTGTCGTCATCCCATGGTCGGGAAGGTGTCTGGAGGGAAGACAGAGAGGATGGTCTGAGTAGCGACGGCAAGAAGCTCGGAGCTGGCTGACATCGTTGGTGGAAGACGAGTTGTGGTTGAGGAGTCGGTAGCGCATGAGGAGCTTTTCAGTCCTATCTAGCTTGCCGGAGTTCATGTGGGCGCGGGTCCAGCCTAACCTCTGCCGAGATCTACTTCCGACGCGAACGACCATTGGCGATCTTGCGAATTGGATTCCAGGCCCAGGTGGGCACAGCTTCACTAGATGCCTGTCAGTTAAGCATCTTGGTGAAATAGAGATCGCCATACAAGGATGCCACGCTTCGGGAAGTCGTGAATGGCGGTTACAAGAGGGTCCTCAGCTCAAAGCCCATTTGTGGACGGCGCCGAGACGGTGGCCATACGAGGTAGAGACGCAAACGGTTCCGAAAGAGGGCGAGGCATTCTAGTGGGGTCGTGTCGCCCATGTTGTCGAGGGTCTATACCAATCGTTAGCCGGATTCTGGTTAAAATGAACGGGGATAACGCACAGAGACAAGCTCAAGGGTGGGATCGTGCATCTCCGGTTGGAATTTCGTGAGACTCGTCGGAACGTGGTGTGGAAGCGTTTCGGCGTATGGAATGTGAGTAGTCATTCGTCGTTTTCGTTCCTAACAGGGTGGGTTCAACGGGGGCAACGGGTAAAGGTGAGGTGGGGGACTCACTTGTAGTACAAACTCTTGTCAATTTTGTGGACAGAGTAGACGCTCGAGATCGTTGAAGACGACCTTGTTTGGGCCGATGCGGACAATGAGGCCGTACGTCTCGAAGAGCTCCTGGATGTCCTTGCACTACTCGACATCGGAAAGTGCAGCTTGCCAAGGACCATGGATAGCGCAGAGCGGGAAATCGGAAAAGGGAAAGCCTATGTACGCGATGCCGAACGAGACGATGACGAACCCTCTGAATATGCGAGGGTTGTGGGGATGGACTAGGCGGTGGATTGCAGTGTATCCTGGAAAAGCGGTTAGTGGCAGGTAGTATGGACGAGAACAGGAAGGGGACAAACCGGATCTGCTTGCAAGGAAAAAGGTTGCACGGTGGCGTACTCAGCCGTGAGGCCGGCAGCCACAATCCCCCGGATAGCCCAGCGAATCTGCATCACGGGCAATCTGCCATGCAGACGCCTCAGCACGCGCAAGGTGACGGTTGTTGGAAAAAGGAAACCATTTCCAAAACGTGTCTGGTTTGGTCCTGTTTGGCATAACGCCGTTATCACCGCGTTAGTGCTAACAACTTGACACCGGTGTCACCGCGTTAGCGCGGTTCCATGTGGCAGCCTCCCCGTCTCTGCGCGCCGTTCGAATCAGCCTATTTTGATGTTGAAATTTGGAAAACGCGACGAGTACCTGTCTATGGCCGTTTATCACTCGCTGGAGCGCTTCTTGCCTTGCAGCATACTTCTTCCTTGCGCTTTGAAATCAAGATATGGGGGGGGGGGCATTGATGTCTTGGTGAACAATGCGGGTATCGGTGTGAAAGCTGTGTTTGAAGAGGGAGGGTCAGTTGGCTCTTGCACGCTTCGCTGACGCTAGTCTTACTCATTCCTTGCGTGCCTTTAGATCTGAAATGTTCAGACGTCAGTTCCAAACTAATGTCTTCGGGGTAATCGACGTGACGACCGCCGTACTCCCTCATATGTGCAAGCGGAGCACTGGAACGATTGTTCAAGTTGGAAGTTGATCTTCCTGGGCAGCAGAATGTGTTTCTGTAAGCAATCTGTCTTCCTTCCTCTCTCGTACACGACGCTGAGTGGGACACAGACATGGGGTCAATACAATACTCTTCTTCGAAAGCCGCTTTACGCGGTATGCCTGTCTTTCTCTTCGCCGATTACATTTCATCTCATACTTTCCTTCCAGCCTTCAGCGAAACGCTTGCGACAGAAGTTGAACCCTTCGGTATCCGCGTTCTTATTGAGGAACCGGCTGGCCTTGTCACCGAAAGCATATTCTCCTTCCCATTCTACACAGACAACCAGATTTCCTCATATGAGGACGTACGCATTGCTGCTATGTGCGACCTATCTGGGTCAGGTTTCTGCACTGGGGACGCCACAAAGGCGATGGACGTCCTCGTTGATGTCGTTTACCCACTCTACTTCGTCTTCGATCCCGGAGGTGAGAAAGCGGTGAGGAGTAAGTGCGAGAAGATCTTGAGGGTCATGGATGAGTGGAAAGATGTTACTGATGCGCTCCTGTAGAAGTCGTTCGTAGAATATTTGCTTTTGATTTCGGGTTCGGGGGTTTATGTAACTGTACTGTATTATTATTTAGATGAACTGATAGAGCACAGACTTCCACCGGCATCTGACAAGAAATACGGTTTGAAAGTCCATCGACGTTTTTAATAAATGCAGCAATAACTTCAGGATTGGTCCTAAATCATGTTCAGCGATATACTTAGAACGAGAGAGATAGGAGAAACGTACAGATCCTCATGGGTGGTCCAAGTGTGGCGCCCCATCCAATTCTGTCAAGTCCCGCGTCTTCTAATTCTGTCTTGACTTACATCGTGGAGTCATGCGAATGCGTACATGAACTGTGCACACCATGAACGCCGCAACATTCTCTGCTGCATCATCGGCGCTAACCCCGGCCGGCACGTCATCGTTCTTGGTCACCGGAGGTCGAGCGCCACACCGTTAAATCCCCGAACATTGGAATCGCTAGACGTAACAGTCCAGGACTCCATGAGCCGGTCTCTGTTTCGAAATAGGAGATGTACTTACCCTGGAAGAGCGTTTGGTCACCGTAAACAACCGGCATGACGCCCAACTTCGCCCAGACCAGTTCCATATCCCTCGTCGAGCTGTCCTTGGACACAGACCATGCCATACATAGATCAGTCAAAGTCTGCTCAAAGGGCCCTTAGTCCAGAAGAGATGCGGAATGTCATGTAGCACGGACCGTGACGCAGATGCTGGCATTGCGTTGAACGTACTAGTCCGCAAACAGGTGGAAGAGATCATGGCTGTTGGAGAGAGCGAAAACAAGTTGCCGCTCGGTGATCAGTCCACCACGTGGATGTCGATTAAAATGCGCCTCGCTCTGCTCTGCACTCAACGGTGGGTGTGGCTTCAGGACGTTGACGAAGGCAGTCGCCCTTAATCTTAAGATGAAGATTGACTGTAATACACCAGCTGGAGGACGGGTTAGTATACATTGTAAACTAACTATAATATTACAACGGAGCTAAGTAAGTCACTGAAGAGGTGTGATTAGGATAAACTAGAAACAAGTCGTCGCAGAGAGACGAACTAGCATAAACCACAAACATCTTGTAGTTGTCTTCGCAACTCATCAGCCTAGAGTGTACCCATCAGTTGGGGTAAGAAAGTCATCAAAATGGGAATCCTCGCCGTCCTCCTTGTTATAAGATCCCGAAGCTGGGCCGCGTCTAGCATCATAATGATCGCATATTCTCCCTGTCCTGATCGCTTTCCTCCTACTCTTGCCTTCATACCCGCCTAAATGAGCATCTAATAGACGGCATTAGCTGTTGAAGACATGGTACAGATTTAGGAACTTCACCGTGGCATGACGGGGACGACCACGGAGGGAGATGTGAAGGAGATGTCGGGCAAAGTAACGACCTGTAAGAAAGATTTTGTCAGAACCAAATTCGAGTCGGACATGATGTATACACCTGTCCAAAACAGTGAGCTCGAGACCATCCAGGCTCGACGTAAGGCCTGTAGAGCCTCTCAGCCATCGAGGTATGGCATCCGTATCACGTTCAGCAGGCGCCGTCCCGATGTCTCAGCCAGGACGAACAACCAACGGCACCGCTCTTGGCACCGCTTCCTGCCCGCTTCAACGCCCGCGCACAAATCAGAAAAATAAATAATTACCAAATGAGCGTCAATACGACAGAGGCCGTTGCAGCTTACGCCAAGCAGACACGAACATCGTCCGGCGATACTTACGCACTTTCACGCGCGCTATGAGTCCTATCGTTGGAATGACAGTGTGATCCTTTTAGGCAGCACAGGTACGGAACAAGTAAGCGACAAAGACCACGGATCAAGGTGTAAGCACACCGTAAAACTCAGTGGTGCTTACAGTAGTAGCATCGGGCACAGTTACGAAAGTCTAGAAGTTATGAAAGTTATGGGGATGGCGCGTACCTATTGACGGAAAATCCCAAGCTGAAGATTCCAGTGCCTAGGGTCAAGCGTGCTGACCAGGAATCAGGCAGGGTTGAGGATAAACGAGTGGTTCCATACCTCAATGACTGTACAAGCAAAGGAATATATGTCTCGCGCTGGGAGATACTCCTTTCGAATAGTGCCGTATCTCCTTTTCGCGCGGGAGGTAGCCAAGTTGTACCTCGTAGAAGACTGGGTACTACAAGGAACACGAGTATATAAGGAACACCGGCTAGTGTTAAAGCGTAGTTCCCCACGCACATCCCAATGTCGGCGCCCCGTCCTCCTACCTAAAGCATAGCAGCTCCTGTGTGACTGGGGCGACGACCAAGGCGTCCAATGTCCTTGATTGTACATGGACGATGTTCTGGCCCTGGTTATGCTCTGGTAACAGCGAGCCTGAAGCCACAACGGAGGAAGACGTCACTGTGAGAGTAAGTTTGAGCATGCCGTCCAGATCCACGTGCATCGATCATCCAAAAACAAAGTTCAGCAAACACTGTGTGTAATTCTATTTTCGATTCCGATTTGCCGATGATAACCTAGTGTTAGTATGCAAAGTTGAACACCATCAAGTAGATCTCTTGTAATAAAATACGAAATGTGATGTTCTCCTGATGCGTCAGCTACAATCATGTTGAGTGCAGATTAGATCACATGACCGTGATTCGGGACCGAGAGCTTGGTTACATCGCCAGTCGTGTTCCGAGATAAACGGTATGCTCACCTTGATTGAGCGAGATTACTACGTTGAAAGCGGTTTGTGTCCTGGCGTGAACAGCTTGGTCACGGTGAGCTCGTCGGCTTTCCAGATTCGCATTCGAGTCAACTCGTTGATCCTAGGCGGCTTAGATCCACTTCGACTCATCCAGAATCATGTCGAGACGTCCGGGATAGACGTACAATGGCCGCTGAGTATAAAGACTTCTCAGGGTTTTGTGAGCTAGCCGTCCCATGATTTGAGAGCACTCGGTGATGGAAGGCCCTCAATTCCTTCAGATCCAGTCTCGTAATTGTGGGAAGTCGGCGAGACTACGGTGCTAGATTCCCCAGGTGAGAGCACATTGACTTTGGGCAGCTGGACACTGACTGTCTCGCAAGCCCCCAGTTTCGATCAGCAAGAAGACACTCCAACTTGTTCAGATCTACGGTTGGAATTGAAGGGAGGGTCGAACGGTGAGTTCACCAATTTCCTATTCAGCGAGAGACGCCGAATGTGGGGAAGGGTCGAGGGGTGACGAGGTGTCAAATATGGGTGAGAGAACGTCGTCGTCTACAATGCTGATACTCCAAGGGTTTTATCCGGCACGAGTTCGTGAGCAGTCCAATTCGTCTCTTGAACCAACACCATCCCGAAACATACTCGCCATATACCGTGAGAGGCTTTGTTATGATAGGACAATAGAAGATCCGACAAATCCACACGATAGCGACATTACGATAACGGTCAGTTG
>QLPD01001895.1:0-10706 GCA_003314085.1 Hymenopellis raphanipes
ACCTTTCCATTCGTACGTATCCGTTAAATCGTCTCGATGTCTTCAGACTTATATAGCGAACAGACCTCATCTTCAACCGAGAGCTCTTCGCTCTCCGGACAATCCCTCAATGATTATTTGCCGCTCCCTTCCGGAAATGGAACCAAATAGTGCGTCTGCTGCTGCTCGCTGCGACGCCACTGTCTAATGTCCGTCTGTAGCGAATCGGAAGATTTCCTCCCTTCACGCTCGACACTAGAACCCTCTAGTGGAGAATATTATGGCGCTGTCTGCCATGGGACAGTGTCCGTTGTACCTTGTCGGCGGGGAAATCATATTGAGATGATGACGCAAGTAGAGTCCATTATCGACGGGACTGATCGTCAGGACATCAAGCACGGAAGAGAATGGGAGTCAGATATGGATCAAGCGCATATCCAGTTCACTAGCCATTACACGCTCAATATCATTATCAAATCCGACACATTCCCAACCCCGGCGGCCTTCACCACTTTCGCCAAATTGTTAATCTGTAATCCATGTTGTCCTATTACGCTCGACATAAGCGAAGGACATTGTCCGGGCTTCCCTTCCTCGGATACAACACGTGGGACATCGGTGGCGGAGTGGGGGAATGTCATTCTTCGAGTGATGGACCTTGGTGAACTGGGTACTGATGGTGCTTGTGTAATGAGATGCGAGTTCATGGGGGGTGATGTCACCCGTACATTGAATCTATACCTCTGCCCAGATCGAGACCTCACTTCAGCAATAAGTGTCATCAGGAGTCTGGTTGCTCTAAACGCGACTATAACGTTGGGGAGTATGGACATCGGGGCGTCATTGACAACTATCCAGCCTATTCTCCCCATGTTCTTCGAAGACGGCTCGAGCAGGGGGCTTAAGCTATGTAGACCCCCACCGAACAGCTGTAAGTCTTCAAGCTTCACATGTTGTTCGCTGCCCTCATCTCTATCCGCAGTTAGGTCGTTGTCTATTTGGTGTGGCCGACATCTGAAAGCACTTGTGGTAGAGGTAACGGAGAATGGCACGACTGCGCTCCTAGATTGGCTTTGCCAAATACTAGAAGATCAGCCGAGTAGAGCGCCACCAAAGCTGACTCTACGGTTTTCTTCAAGAGCTGCACAAAAAGTTCAACCCCAACATTGGAAGGAACTAGATAGACTCCTGTTACAGAGAAACAGAGAGGAGCTTAAGCTAGAAAGTCTCGATGAAGGCATCCAAGAACTTGAGGACATGCTGGAAAACAACTTACCACGACTATTGGCTGAGAGACGATCAGCCCCTAAGCTATCGTTCTCGCCGTTCAAGTCAACGAGTAGGAAAGTAGGAAGTTTCCAGCAGCGATTGAACAACGAACTAAGTACCGTAGACAGGTGATGTGGACGATACATTAGTCGAGACATATTATAATGAGTACTTTTACGAACAAGTGGTAATGTATCTGTCCAGTAAATCAATCCCAGTGTCCAAGTATCTAACCATTTCGTCCACTTCCTCGGGTGTCGGCATCACAGTTGGATTCTGTTCACGGAAGATGGGATACGAAGCAATGCTGAAGCAATCATCCCTAGCTGCATGCAACATCGCACGACACTCGGGCCATGTTACCTGCATCTCGCCCTTCATCCAAAATAGACCTAGAAATTCAATAATCTGCGTCCTTGGAGATGCGTACGGTCCAAGACGTGCATTACAAGAGTCTTCTGGGGCTGAAAGGAAGATGATACAGATACGGAAAACATTTTCTCTCTGGAAAAGGTATCTCTTGTGAGCATCGATGTCCGGAATGACATCCTCCCGAAACCGGAGGCACCACTTTGGTCGTTCTTCTGCGGGTATTGATACCCAATAAAAGGTTGACTGGACGTAATAACAAACAGCACCGGAGACCGTAGGATAGTAACGAAATGGTGCTAAAACTCGGAGCAGGTCTGCCGCCACAAACACTTCGTAAGCCGCTGGAACCCGCTCAAGTACTCCACGCTCCAGTAGAAGAGTGCCTGGGGCAAGATAATCGTATGCATCCGTGCGATCTCCGATATCTTCCACGCGGAGTAGTAGAAGATCTTTTAGTAATGATACAGAAAACCATTCCTTCCATGGGTATGCCCAGAAGGCTTGTATAGACGAGAACACGGCAGCCTGCTCTAGATAGCAGGAAATGAAGATCAACGCAAAGTATCGAGGCTTATCGTAAAGCTTGAGATGCTTCGGATCATTGGGTACTGATGAGTTTGCGAGTAATTCGTGACCGACGAGATAGAAGGTGAACCCTTCAGGCCACTGGTCTTCAGCAAAATGTTTCTTTGGGGTGATGTCACGAAACATAGTACCGACCAGGCGTCCTAGCTCCCTTACAATGATGAGATCAGCCGACGCACAACCGCCGTGCGCGACATGAGCATAGTATTTCACAAGGGCCAATTTGACTTTCAGGCCGAATTGGTTGTCAAATTCGATTCCACTCTGCGTGAAACTATCGAATCCGTGGAATATACGATATAGACTTTGATCAACCAGCTTTCGGAATGCAGGTACTTGACAGACCCGACGAAACGTGACCGCAGACTCATCAAATGGGACAGGGAATTCACGACATCCATCGAGATACAACTGAAATTCTTTTGTATTGTACACGTCGAGTACAGATGGGGAGTTTGCACAGAGCCGGATGATAGGAAGGAGTGCCGATGAGCCACTTTGGATATCATCCTCAGATATGGTACGAGGGAATGGGTTTAGGACAAGGTTGACTAGATCGATCCATGTCTGAGGGTGCAAGCGCAGGTCGAGATGAGCCGGAAGATAGTCAGGGTTCAGAAACACCTCCTTCGCTTGCATCTTCATCGACATCGATTGCCTATATATAGGATGAGATGCGATCGCAGCGACTAGCTCAAGTGGAACAGGTGGATGTGTGGGCAAGATTTCCCCTAACAATCCTTCGTCCGTTTTGAGAATAAACGTTGCCGTACGCACGAAGCGTTCGAGCAGCATGTAAGCGTTCTGGGCATCAAACGGATCGCTCGGCGGGGACTCCAAGACGGAAACAAGAGGACGAAATAACTGGTGGAATTCGGAAATGGTTTCCAGCCCTACCAGCCTGCCTTGGAAGGTTGCATTTACCCTGTCATGGAAATGCTTAGGAAACCCTCCTAAACTCTGTAGGATGACGCTCCGAGCAGACGGGTTGGTAGAATTCGCGAAGACCCACTCAAGTACATCAACAGAAAAGTAATGATCGGCCTGGCGTTTCCTTACTATCGTCTCCTCCGCTTCTCTAATCGACTGGTCTGGCAGAGTATGACGAGAAAAAGGAGTCTTATGATGCAACAGAGGAAGAAGAAGTATGTATAGCTGGTTGGAAAGCGGTGTTTTGTACGGGCACTGGGGATGTAGCGCAGAAAGAATGTGGCTCGCAAAGTATGCGGAGTACGCCGACAAGGCGAATAGGCCAACAACGTACGCCGATGCGGGATACAGTTGCGCGAGAAAGATGATCAGTCCGATGAAGAAGATGCCAAGCGAAAGGTGCATCAGCAAAGGAAGCAGTCCAATGATTAGAGGTACACGCCACGCCTGCAATCCCTCGTAACGGAACTGACGAAGCATACTACGATGCATAGGTGTTCCGGACGTCATAGACATGTACTGGTGCAGCCACTGCTTCGCCAACACAGCGACAAGGGCCGTGATCAAGCTCAACGACAAGCTCGTGTACCAAAGGCCGTTAATCCATAACTGAGCATGACCTGGCGAGAAGTCCAGCGCGTTCGGAGACGAGACCACTGGATCAAGATCAACAGCTGATCCGTTCACGAAGGCGCGTTGGATAACCAATATTTCGTATAGAATTGAGCTAGATAGTTGGACGTAGTCCGGTTCGAGTTTGGCGGCCGTCTCGATGAGGAAGGCAGTAACCACTGCCGAAAACAAACCAGCCTTGAGGGGAATGTCAGATGCAAAGTAGATGCCAGTGAACATAAGACGCACGAAGACAAGGAGGACATCGACGGTGTCTCGCGCATCCTCAACTAAATCTGAATCGAATATTTGAAATTCATCGAGACACATCCTCCACACGCGCGAGTTCGGCTGCACCTCCTCGTAAATGGGATCCGGAGGATATTTTTGCTCGTAATTTAAAGGGTCGTATCCTAGACAAACATCAGCACACGGCGCGGCAATTAGACATTCACGAACCTCTCGCATTACGATTTTTGGGCAGCCCGAAGAACTTTTGCCGCCCGCGGCGTCCTTTGCGGGCAGGAGGTGGGCCAGAATCTACACCATCCGGCTGTTGATTTTGGTCTGGCCCTTCGTCGCTCTCTTCATCCACATCCTCCTCTGCGTCATCGACCTCTGACTCGTCTGCAGGATGCCCTTGGTTTCTTCTCTTCGCGCGTCCTGGTCTAAAGTTCCGGGTGTTATCAGGGCGCTTAGTCTCGCTAGTAGACAGTAGGGTCTGCGGAGGTGGGGGTACTCTGTCTGCTAGCTGTCGAGCAACCTCCGCTGAGTTGACAACGATGTCAGCCGAATTAATGGGAACATTGTCCCGGTTGGAAACGGTGGACATTGTCGACGAAGGCTGTGGATAGGATATGATGGTACGAGGGCGAGGGTCCCAGTCCGAAGTAAACTTCCCACCGCATGCTCTCTCGACATCGTGTCGTCGGTGGCAATGCTTATGTGGGTCCAGTTTCCCACCGGTGTACCTCTCCCGCGCGTTAATGAGTTATTGACTACCGGTGCTAGGAGGCGCGTGATAGTCCATCACCGTATCTTTTACAAAGTTCATCCAGCAATATGTCTTCAGGAAGCGTAGGTAAACGTGCTCCAAGTCCATGGGTGATCCAGTTTACATGAATAAAAGGCTGAGGGAGTATTGACGGTGCGCAAAAAAAACGTGAATGTGCCGCGGCGTCCGAAACCGTGTCGGGTTTCTGAAGAGTGCAAACAGCAAGGAAGCCTGAGGTTTATTCTCAAAGATATCATAAGTATCATTGAAGGCAAGGCAGAGAAAAGATTTACTTAAATATAGTATAGTTTGGCCGATTTTAGGTGTCGTATTATCCTTTTCCTCGTTTAACGCGCCGCGGTATACAACAGCAATTTGGTGGTCGTCAAAGCGAGAAAGCCAAACGATCACGTGTCGATCGCGTGACGTGTTTTCAACAACCACCACCAAATATTGGTGGACCATGGCTCATAGTCTTTCACTGGTCAAGTGAGCAAGCCACACATGCTTTTTTCTTTCGCGATTCCGTTCACTGATCACAGAGCTCCAGAATGCCGAAATGAATATGTTCAACTCGAACCCATGCCTATCGAAATCTATCACACCTATATCGAGCCGTCTGCAGGATTCTCGGGGAGCGATTATCGCACAGAATGTTTTCCTGTGGCTGGAGTTGGCAGGTTTTTGCGGAGGCTCTCCGACCGCGCACTATTCTAGCATCCATCACGCACATTACTAAATGCCTGCCTCTAATATTTATTCCACGGCACTCAGATTCTTCGCATGCCTTCCAATTTCATGGGAATATGTGCCAACGTGGCAGCAAATATAGCCGGTAATGCATGTACAAGGATCAATGTATCGAAAGACTGTTGTCTACGAGATGAACAATTAATGAAGTAGATGCTTATTACAAAGGTGAAGATACATTATACTACACATTACTACCCACTATGTGCTTAACGGTCTTTCAAGGAAAGATGGCGCTGGATCGCTGTACGCTGGACGTAGATTCTGCGTGTCGGTCTCGCGCATCTCATCTGCACTACCCGAAAAGTTACTCCTCGTAGCCCAGCGTCCGTTCCGGCCGTCGATGAAAATACATCCAGCTGCAAACACAGAAAAGTACCACCCGATCCACGGCACGATTATATAGGGTTTCACTACGCCCTTTCTCAGATGCTTCAGCTGAGGGTAGCGACAAGCCACTCACGATATCCAATCTGATTATACTGCGTCGTCTCCCCAATAAAATCAATCATTTGCGCAACGATCACGGGTTGTATCTGGCGGTTTCCAATCCACACATTAACCTTGGCCTCGCGCACGGCGAAATATACTGTCATGGGTATGAGGGATCCAAGGGAGAGGAGGGAGAGCAGCGCGAGGGATATGGACTCGTAGATGTACACGCGCGGGTTCTTGGCATAGCGTTGGGAGAACATTGGCATGACCATGAAGATGCTCGACACAACGGCGACGAGTCCAGCGGCAAGACCCACGATCAACGCTGGCACGGTGATATCTTTGTGGCATGAGAAGCGGCATTTACGAAACAAAGTAGTCTCAAGACGCACCCATGACATCAACGTCGACTTTTGTACAAGGCAAGAGGGTGAATATCCTGCACGGCTCTTCCGGGAGCTCCTTGTTTATACGATCCTGCTCGTGCTGGGCCTTGACCAGCGCATTAAGTCCTTGCAGTTCTTTTTTTAGTGGGGAGATCGACATCACAGGAAGCTTACCTAGTGCTCCTGTGGCGACAGCAAGAGAAAATGTAAGTGTGAGAGCTAGGAAGCGAAGGTTGAGCTTGGGCTTGGTGAACATGGCGGACAGCTGCTGGCGTCCATCATCAGGCGCACGCTATATTATGTCCAGGCAACGTCGACCCCGAGCATGGGAAGGACTGACTTCACGCACGACAAATACCATACCAAATGACCGCTATCATTTCCAAGCGATCTGGGCCTGTCAAGTCACCTGTGATTGTCCATTATTGATGTTGGTCTGCGGACACTGAATGGTGCCGGTGCATCAGTGGAGTTCCAAGTGCAGATTCAAACGTTTAGCCTTTGGATGAATGATATAGAAGGCGTTGGATGCTGAGCGCCAACGCCACTCTAAAGCCTCGCTACCGAGTGTTTGTATAGAACCGTGCAGAGTACGGTTCCCATATCGACAGGCGCCACAGGATATTGTGGATCATGATCTACCAGCAGATTGTATACAGGGCGCGTTGAAAGAACAGTTCAAGTGACAGGAGGTGAGTAGAGTCGAGGCAGGAGGAGCAAGGGCCGATGCGTCATACCTCTTACCACGCGACCCTGTATCGGCATCCGGCAAAGCAAACTGTCCGTCTCCATCACCGACTGGGCGAATTGAATGTTCGAGAGTGTCTGAGGCTGTCTGAGGAGACTGTCTAAGGAACAAACTTTGATTACTGTCACCGATGATGACTTGACTAACGGCAAAAGTTCCGATGAGAACGCCCCGAGTAGTTGGATCAACACTCTCGCCTCTCCACCTTCTCCCGCTTGTATAAGGCGGTCGGTCTCTCTGCCCTTCCCCCTCCCTCCATCCTCGAAGATGTCCCGGACAGAGGCAGAGTCACACGAAGGTATTTACTCCGATGTCTCTCTTTCTTTTCTTTGGTGTGTTGACGTGTGAGTAGCAGATACCAAGTGCCGTGAGCGCAGAATCATGTCAGCACAGCAGAAACGCTCACATCCCTCCTCACGACAGTCGTCGTCTTCTACACGCGGTTCACGTCCGATGCCAGTCGAGACGCACAAACGCGACAGTGCCCAAAATGCCGACAAGGTACGACCGCCCGTCGGGAATATGTCATCCGTTTCCGAGCATAATTAAAATAATGAAATAGGCACCGTGGCTGCCGTCGTCTCCCGGAACTACATAAAGATCTACAAGCCTGTCATACTCTCTTCCCGGAAGATATGGCGGTGTACGAATTGTTCTTGGAAGGCTGGCCTTAATTCAAGGTGCGTGCCGCATGCCAGTTGATATGCTCGTACTGAGATGTTTCCGCTACAGGACACAACCTCCCATAGTGGCGCGGCCCTTTTCCCTGCAGGCTGTGAAGGAGATCAATCCCATGCATTTAGTATCGGAATCATGGCATCGCCCTCCCTCGATCGTTGAGCGACAACCACTGTCTCTTCCCGCTATCAATCTCGTCACCTAGATTCTTGCATTTCCGCACTTTCATTCATCCTATGAGGGTATCCAGTCGTGTATTTTTAATGGATTCTTGAATATAGTTGATTCAACTTTACTATCGTACAACAGAACCAGCACCTATCAAACCCAAAGAATAAAGAAATTAACCATCACCGACAACTAGGCTCCAATCGCCATAGGATATGGCCCAAGGTCAACATGAGCCTCGTTGTATTTTGGTTCAAGAGCAAAATCGCGCTTGTAGTAGTTAGCCTCATCAGTGGCTATAAGCTGTCCATGATCATCAGCACGCAAATCAGAAACCTCCAATAAGTCGATGACTCACATAAGCCTCAACTCCAAGAATATGCGTTATCAAGGCGAACCACAGGGCCATTCCCTGAGTGACACGAGTGGCTGAACCGAACCCCAGGGCATCGCTGCGCGCGTTAGCGAGCACAGGTACGAATGTCGCCGAAATGTCCACCCCGTCGGCCACACATGCAGGGAAACGAGCCCGCACTTCGTCCAGATTGATGACGGACATAAGCTCCTCACATCGAAACAGCTAGCAAGCGCAAGGACCAATCAGTTGGGGGCGCTTAGAAGGGGGAGATTGACAGACCGAATAGTAGTTCCCAATATCTGTCACTATCTGTCGAGCGGCGAGTACGATCAGGCGCGTGGTGATTCCAACTGAGAAGATGACGACGCCACCTAACGATGTGGAGTCATGAGCCAACGCGGAGATGAAGTGCAGCAGAGGAACGTACGTAGCATCCATTTGCGGTGTTGTCTGGTGTCCCGCCTGGCGTTGAAGAAGCCCAACAGGAAGCAACCGACCGTGAGTAAACCAAGAGTGTAGTAAGCTGATTGCGCGTTGATTTCGCCTCCAAAGGCTCTGTTCCCCGCGATCGCGCCACATATGTTCGCGGGTATTAGTGTCAGCAGGACGAAACAGCCTGACGGATCTCGGTAAGGTTTCAAGGGAGCGATGGTGGAAAGGTGGCTTACCGTTAATGCGGTGGAAAAGCACGAAGCGCTAGATGGGGGAAAATGAATGGTGAGTGAAACGATAGAGCGCGCGTGATCATGATAACGTACGCGTCGAATCGCGGGTAGGAACTGGAGCAGCGATAGGATGCCTCCAACTGTTGGTGTCAATTCAGTGGATGATGGTGGAGGAGAGAGAGAGAAACTCACTGCAGGAGAGATAGATATGAATAGAGTAATTGACATGAAAGAATTCCTTGGTACCGAGCCAGAACCATTCGCCTATTGAGTCGTCGTGATAAGTTTGGATGCTGTGGCGCAAGGACCGAGTATACCTGGGATCGTCATCCGTTTCATCGTAGCGAAGCTGAACATCTGGCAATAGAACAGGCAGAATCCGAGCAAGGCACCTCCGAAAAACACATCTGTCCCTCGCATTAGCAGCTGAGACCCAATGCACAGTCAAAGAACGTACATAGCGCCAGGCTCGGAGTCTCCTTGAACCCAAGAATTCCACTCATTGTACGGTATGCCGAGCTCCCCGGAATTTTGCGATGCTTTTGTTTGGTAGTAGGCGGACTGCCACCTCCCTGTGGTAGGTCGTAGCGTGCAACCGGGGAGTTGTACGCGGCCTCCTTGGAGAGTTCCATCGGGCTGAAGGCAGGGGAAGTTGGGGTGTGCACGGACGTCGATGGATACGGAGAATAAGTAGACATGATGACGAAGTCGCTGGGCAAGAGAAGCCTGAATAAATGCTAAGGACACGCCTCGGAGTCGGAGAATAGTCTCAGTCTCGATCAGAGGGATCCTGATGAACGTCCGGTTTAAGTTGGGTCTGAGACTACATGTAGTTGACGAGAAAAGCGCGCGCTAAAGATAACAACCTGCAGGGTCTCAACGAAGGATGTGCGTCTGATTTGGCGACTCGGTTCGTTTCGCAACTGGCATCATAGGGTTGGAATGAGTTTCTGGTTCGTTCCTGGGGATAGAGGTGAGGAAGCGGCGTATTTTATGGTCGAGGGGAATAACTCTAAGAGATGCCTTGAAAGACGGTAGGGCCATGCAAGAGTTTGACTGTTCTCTTGTAACCTCTTCAAAAAGGGATGGCTCGCCTGGAGAGGTCGTGACCCTGGGTACAGGTTACCAAATCGAGTTGCCGATCAAGCGATCATAAACAAGTCTCTCTCCTCCATCGTTCTAGAATCGTTGAAAGACGTGTTCTGAACGTTGAAAACGCACAGAAAGACATGACGACTTTTAGACTTTGGTTTTCTGAAGCTATTTCTATGCAATGACCGCAGTAGCCGCAATCTGCATCCGACGGTTTCAATCGGAAACAAATGAACCGAACCAAGCGTGTCTTACCCTTGCTTTTAGCCTCTACTCTGCGTTCAGATGAGGGGCACCACTTGACGCAAGACTTCATCCTCATCATGAGTGATCTTGCGAATTCCCATCAACACATCTTCCTGATGGACGGTGAGGAACTCACATACAACAAACACTCCCCGCTGGGTGGTGGCCGCTCCAGCAATGTCTACAAGGGCGATCTCCATGGCAAAATTGTCGCAGTAAAAGTCCTGCCTGAGGAGGTACAGGGAAATGTACGAGCTTTCACCGATTCGATTCTGATCTGTGCTGACTTTGGTTGTAGAGCTTGCTTCAACGCGTTATGTCTTGGAAAACTTTGGACCATGAAAATGTCGCCAAGATAGTGGGAATGAGTCCTCCCGACGTTCCCACCCTCTGCCTCGTCTCGGAGTACTACCTTCACGGCAATGTCCGACAATATCTG
>QLPD01001898.1:0-15852 GCA_003314085.1 Hymenopellis raphanipes
CAACAGACCTTGTATTGCTCTCCCCGCTACGCGCGAAGCTGCGCAAATCATGGACTACCCCAAGAAATGTCTTTGGAAGCTGAACGATGGGAGCACTTGCGGCTACGTGTACAGGGGCATCGGCAAGGAGATACAAAAGGACGGCACGCTGCATTATAACAGCGCGCATGCTGACGCGGACGTAACGGAATGTCTATGGGAAAGTTGCAAGTCGCATGCGACAGATGAGCGTCATTTTCGCCGATCTCACTTTACTCCCGGTTGGTGCTCGTATTGTAAGAAGTACTATAGTCGTTCAGACTCCTTCGGACGACACCTAGAAGAGGCAAGAGAAGAGGGAAAGATCTGTCCCAAAAAGTTCTCCACATGGGAAGAGGTTAGGAAAGCCGGTGGGAGAACCCCGGAGGGTATTGAGGACGAAACCACACCGGAGCAACTCGAAACTCCAGAGAGTAATGAAGAATGATTGATTTATTTTTTCGGCGTAGTGATTATATGATGATGTTGTACTAGGTATTCCTTATTTATTCGATGCTTTGAATACAGACTTGAGACTGATTGTCCCTGTCGCCTCATTCATCGTCATTTCTTTTCTTACCACCATCTCAACTGTGACCACAGGACGCAACGGCCTCAAGGCTCCTAGGCTGAAACGACCATGATTGCTCGACTGATGACTCCAGCTACAAGCCAGTGTCAAACTCGTAAGTAGTCGACTCTCACTGAACGCTCAATCGAGGCATCTCATGCAGCATCGATGTTGGGACCTTTTCACATTCAGTGCCGCACTGCACTCAGGTGAGCCACGCTCTCGCATTCGAAAATCTTAACTAACCGGTATCCGTCGGTACACGTTCAGGAAATTGCTTGAGCACATCGAATGCGCTGCGTGCTCCGCCGGAGGTGCCCAGCAAACGTATTCAAGTAACGAAATAGCGGTGCAGCGACAAGATAAGAAGCGATTGCTTTTCCCAATTAGGATGACCCGACGGACAAGTTTGTTTACTCCTCCCATCAAGTCCGTCGGGAACTTGCGAAGCAAATAACACTGGCCATGGTTGCCGGGGGGTATTTAATGGGCGTGAGGTAATGTGGGAAGGAGCAATACCCTATGGCCCCAACCGAGATTGTGCGAACGACTTTGCAAATGGCGGCGACGACGCTATTGTATATGGCGCGGGACGTTCTGGCGCAGACGTCGTCCACTGGACGTTAGTTCGCTTCTCCTCTGAGATATTGGTGGATCCTGACGATTTGTAGACGTTCCCACTCGTGTCGAGATCATATACGGCGAAGTCCCGAGCAAGACTGCCGCTATTATTGTTGGCATTGTCTATGTTATCGCTGGACTCATCCTATTCTTTCCCGTGTTTCGTCATAAACACTTCTGGGGTCTATGTCTACCGATAGGAGCTGTTGGTGGGTGCACTTTTGTCAATCCTTCTAGCGATTCATCGCTCATGCTACTCCTTTTTAGCCAGTGGCATCGGCTTCTTCGTCAAGGCTGTCATGCTTTCTTCGGAGGAGCATCAGAACTCGCAGGGGCTCTTGATAGCGCAGAACGTCATCATCGTCTGTGCGCCGGCGGCTTTCTTCGCGTTCAACTATATCCTATACGGACATCTCGTCGTCGAATGTGTCGGAGCTCAGTTCTCCTTGTTAAGGCCATCCAGGGTGTCCTTCATCTTTGTCGGGAGCGATATCTTGACGTTCATAATACAGGCCAGTCGTGTTCCTAGTAATATGTTGTTGGAACCTTAACTGACGCGTATGGATAGGCTGGAGGTGCATCACTTCTGACCAACCAAGACAAGTTTCAGACGGGCAAGAACATCTTCATCGTCGGCTTGATTTTACAAGCGGCGTCGTACTACTTGTTTACCTTCATGCTTGCTCTCATGCACTACAAGGTGAAGAAGTCGGGCTTGACTAATGGCAAGGAGATGTGGTGGAAGACAGTCTGGCTGCTATACTTCTCGTCGTTCTTCATCATCGTATGTTCATTTACTTATTAGTATCTCTCCCGTTCGCTGACCTGACTGTTTTCAGATTCGTACGATTTATCGTATCGTTGAGGGCGAATCTTCCAGAGGCAGCGAGATTCGCAGTAACGAAGGTGAGCTCAAAACATCTGCCTCGTTGTGAAAACTCACGATCCATTTCGTGAAGTCTACTTCTACTGCCTCGACTTCCTTCCTCTTATACTCGCCATCTCGGTCTACATGCCGTGGTGGCCCGGAAAGTATCTCGTCGGAGATTCTTTGGTGAAGGGAAACGAGTACAAGATGACTGGATCGATACCCAGCGCTGTTTAATCCTGAAGCCAGTCTGAACAAACATTCGTTTAGCATAGAGTAATGTACGATTGCTCGGACAATGTGAGTAATGCGACGCTGAATGTACAGACACTGCGAAGTTTTTTTTTTGAACGTGGTTTAATGGGACACTTCTTAGATTAAGAGTCTTCGGCTCCCCTTCAGGAACCTTTGTAGAAGCGCGAGCCTCTTTCATACTCTCGGGTCGATCATTCAACGTATGGCAAATTGAGAGAACCAGCGACGTGAGGTTTTACGCTGGGGTCGGGACAAGTTTGCGTTGAACTCCAACCCGTTATTGCCGATGGAGCTGGAGTTGTCGATGTAGGTTAGTTGTCCACTCGGAGAGCCACTGACGTCCTATAGCTTCATAAATCTCTCTGGCATCATGTTTGCTGAATCCGAATTGGTCGTTCAGTCAGGTCTATGTGCCCAGTCTATTCTCCTCTCCTGACTAATGAGGTAATTGCCGGCGGTATCGATGATGAGATAACCACTCAATAGTTACGTGGAACCAGTGTGGCGTCGGACCTGCTAGTACTACTCCCATCGTGTACGGAAAAGCCGAGGGAGTAAGCTATGAGCTTGATGAGCGGTCCGCTTCTACAGGTTCTGCCAAGTGCACTAAGTACCTCAAGAGGGGCGCCTTGTGTGGCGCTTGGATTCTCAATCGGTTCCGGCACCTCAGTTTTCTCGATAGACGGTTCTAACTCTGTAGTTTTAGCAAACACCATTGAACGTCTGATACAGGTGGCTCCTTGAGCTGGCGACGACGAGATCCCTCTATCATGATCCCGTCATACTACTACTGGCGAAGAAAGTTCTACAAGATTCAGTTCTGGGGATGTTCATCAGCGACGGTAGGACACTCTGTCGTAAACGTGAAGGAAGTGAGGCTTCGTACGACACAATGACCAAGGCGGTGAGCGCTCAACCTACGAGATCGCCATCCAAACAAAGGTCAGTTCTAATTCCCAATCTTGATTCTATACTCATGCACATAAATCGCGCAGCTTCTACACTCGAACGAACACGCTCTCGTGACCAGCTCTCCTCAGATACTTCTCCTAGAATCCGCGCCACATCGCGTTAGTTAAGGTTGGCGCTTACCAATGACACAAAGTCGCCGGGGGGACAAATAGGGGTCACTTTGTCTGTCAAAGTGAGTCTAATTCGCGAAGCGGTCGCTTCCTCGTTGAGGAGGCGGGCGTTGAAAGGGTTAGATTGCCCATATCCAGGCAAAGGAAAAGGTTGAGGAAGGGAGTGGATGTCACCAGAGGAAACCTTGGCAAAAGTAGCTCGTAAATGCCTCGTTACCGGTGGGAGGGAGATTTACGAGTGGAGCCTACTTTTACGTATGGTGTCACGATGTCAAGAGTCTTGTTCAGCGTTCGCCACAGTAGTGTGGTTCCGTTTGTAATTAGACTACGTAGACCTCGGAGGTGGATATGGAGATGGTGGTAGATTGGGCGTCATCCGAGTCTGCTCGAATGGGAGGAGAGCCATGGAATATCTGACGTTCTTCTGGATCGAACGTCCTTTCCCAAAGGTTATCGGAGGCGCGGAGGAAGAGCGCACGCATCGACTGAATGAATTCGAACTCGGAGGTACGCGGTTGCTAGAGACCAAGATGTATTTACGGCAGGTCAAAGCCGTTTTTTATGCGTCATCCCTGGGCTGGAGATGTGGATCATTGGGTCCTGGCGGGCCTGGTTTCGAAGAGGGTATTCACGTCAGATTGATACCAATGTAAGAGATTTCAAAGGCAGAGGTGAAAAGGAGACCGCGTTCGTCGTTGTATTCCGCGGCTAGGACGCTGATTCCAGACTGTTGAACGCGTTCAAGCTTCGCATGCGGGATGGGACCATAGCAACTCGCACGTGGAATGACCCAATCCGTGCCTGGTGTACAATTGATGCGGTGCCAAAAATGGCAGTTGGAAATGATGCATTTCGAAATGGTTGTATAAATCTGGACTCCCTATCTTTCCTTCATTAAACACCCTCTCCCCCTCCTACCCTCCATTTTCCCGCAGGTCTCGCACCTCCCGTTCCGTGGCTCACCTCCGGAACACTCACACTCCTTTATATACGCCCTCTCCTTTACAAGTGTCGGCCCCATCTAGACAGCATGTTGTTTACGATTTTACCAGCTGCGGTGCTTTTTGCACCTCTTGTCCAAGCTCATGTCGCTCCATTCCACCCCTCTATGTGGTGTTTTAACGTGCGTACAGCATCGTCGGGAGCGCCCTTGTATTGACACGGTTTTAGGGCCTATCGGGCGACGATATCAACGCCGAGGAAGCTGTCAATCCCATCTACCAGCTCCCCTACAGCTCATACTGGAGTGAGGAATCCTCGGCTTTTTTGTTGGTTTTTTACTGAAGTTTTCTAGTGCACGCGAACACTGGAGTACGCTCCATCTCATATCGCATACGCTCTTGCTCACCCTGGATCTAGTGTCTCGATCATCCACCCGCCGATGGTCAATTTTTGGAACTGTGCGCGCAGTCTCGCTTCATCCTTCCATGCACGACTGACTGCGTCTTCTAGTCCGGCCGGCGGCAGTTTTACCGTTGAGATTGCCAGCAACCGTGCAATGACATCTTGGTCGTACGGCGGCGCGAACGCTGGCTTGTGGCCCGATGGCCAAGATCACAGTGATTATGATGGTGATGTGCGCCCTTTACCTCTCCCCTTTCCGTGCTATAATTTACGTGGATCCTAGCACACTACTTGCATCACAGTTCCCAACTGTGCGTTTCTTGATTTATATTCGCGGGATCCGTCCAACTCATCAATCTCAAGTGCACGCCGAAAACCGATCCATGGCAGCCGGAACGGCCTTTGCCATCTCATATACGGTATACACCACCCACCTCTTTCCCGTTTATTATCGTTGATTTATTTTCCTAGTCCGACATCTCCCAAGTAAATCAAGACAACCTTGTCGTGTTTACCGTAGCCGCTCAGTACGTCCTATCGCCATCACTCTCCCCACGACAGATCGGTGATTGTCTCCCAGAACTCCTTGGTACCGTGAGACAACATACGACGTTCCCGCTGATATGCCCGCTTGCCCTGATGGTGGCTGCATTTGCGCGGTTAGTGGGTCCCCTGCCTTTGTCTTGGCGTTACTCATCGATTCATAGTGGGGTTGGGTACCAAACCACTGTGGTATTCCCAACATGTACATGCACCCCTACCGCTGTAAAGTAACTGGTGCTACCGCGACGACCGCTGTTGGTACACCACAAGATGCCCAATGGTGCGAAGATAACAGCTCCGACTGTGTCTCCGGCCCCAAGAAATTTATCGTCATGAACCAGAACGAGGGCAACACCATCTCGCTCTTTGGTTATCAGCTGAATGGCCAGGAGAAGTCACCTGGTTATAACCACAAGATGGGTTTCTCCGCCGGTGCTCAGAATGATATCTTCACTGGCGGTAGCTCTTCGTCGGGCTCGTCAAGCAGCGGCTCATCCAGCAGCGGCTCGTCGGGAAGCTCTTCATCTAGCTCGTCGGGCAGCAGTTCTTCCAGTGGCTCATCCTCGGGCTCTACCTCCTCCTCTTCCTCTGGTTCCGGCTCCTCCTCCTCCTCCTCCTCCTCTGATTCCGGATCAGACGCCTTGGCACCCGTCGCCACCACATCCTATGACACCACGACCACCACATCCTCCTCCACGCCCGCAGCATCATCGAGCCCGGCCGTCACCTGTCGTCGCCGCCGCAGACGCGATGCGTCTGGGCTCATCGAGCGCGATAACGTGCCCGACCGACGCGCTCTATTGTCGCATCGCCGCCATGCTGCCTCCTCGTGGTAATTCCCATCTAGAATCCCTAGACCACCCCCCCTTCCAAGATGATTCGCACATATACCTATGGAGTACGACGTTTGGTACCTCCTACCATTCCTTGCATATATTTTCTCTGCCTTCGGTCCACCCCCCACCTCCGTGCATACATACTCCATAGAGATACCCCCCATAACCTCTGAGAGGTTATGCACAGAGTCGATCTCTCGTCACGCACTTGTGCCGTGCACTTGTCTTTTTCTGTTTCTGTTTTTGTATTTGTTGTTTTTTTACCTACTAAAGTAGTCGAGCGTTGTTGGATTTGCTCGCCAAGGTTGGTGGTTGATCTGTCAGGTTTGGAGGTTTAGATCTGATACAATCGATATTTGTGGAGCATAAATTATTATAAGTATGGCTTGTTGTTTCGTCAGTCGGCGCTTGGCCAGGATGATTTCGTCTCGCATTGGCATATTGCTTCCAACCTCTCGAAAATGCACGTCGAGAAGCCTGAGGACTACCGAACTACTGTATTCATAGAGAGCTTGATTAGCATTGACATGTTAATCGACTTGAGCTTCAGAGAAGTGGCCCATTAAGAGTTCGAATAACTGTGCACCGCCTATGACTCTTGTATAGCTCAATTTCAGTGACTTTCATTGAAATCGCCCTGTAATCTACATCGGCAACCTCTGCGCCAGTGGCGCTGACACTAGAATTCAGCGCCACATACTTCTGCGTAAAACCTCACGTCGCTCATTCTTTCGCCGTATCATACATGAAGTGGACCATGGGAGACCTAGAGACTGAAATAGTCCTGCACTTGTACAGAGCCCTCGGAGGAAGTTGACGCAGCATGGAAAGAACTCGCTCGATGTTATGTGGAGCGTTTATTTGAGGAACCGAACACGAGACGTCTTGACTGGCAGACTCATCTGCGATACACATATGGACCGACTAGGAGTTCCAGCCCGTCATCCTGCGCCAGCGTAGATGAATATTACGGTTTGGAGAGCCCGTCCAAATAATTGTCTTCAACTACTTAGTCTATGGCCTTGGGCACGCGGGGCACGCGTGGCGCGCGTCAGCGACAGCCATGCGGTGGATCTACTTTTGTGTCTCGCCGTTGGATTGGGGAGAGCTATGGATACCATACTTGATGAAATAGGATTGAGGCTTGAAGACTACTTACTTGGCAGATGAACGGGAGGTGCAAAGGTGGGTTTCGCATCAGAATCAGAGGACGTAACGGAGGGGATCGCCTGCTAAAGGGACACGGAAAAGGAGTAAAAGTATAGAGAAAAGCACACGAAAAGATACACGCGGTGTGTCATAAGCTAAGCCGACTACAAAGATGAGTGTAGCAGCGAAGACTGTTGAGTGTTGTTTGGCGACTGTCTACTTTGAGGCGTGCTCGATCCCCATACACAACTTCTCTTGAACTCAAAAAACTTCCATCTGCCAACATCTATGCTTCAAAAAAGTGTAGGTTCAGCTGGACCTCGGATATCAGATACCATCATCGTCGGTCTCCTCCGATTTTTTATGAATATCGAGATTCCCGACTCGGGTGAAATCGCCAAGGTTAAAAGCCCGATTATCGACCTCCCCCTCCCCCCAGACATGGTCGTGAGCGTACTCTAACTTAGGCACCATCATCCCACGGTCCGAGGGCCGAGTAGCCTTTCCACGCTGTAGCCTGCCTCGCCTATCTTTCCTGCTGTTCGTCCAAACTTTCGCTTCCTAGTCCGAGTCTAAACCTCTCGTCTCTATCACCTCATGGACCCCGTCTCTCTCGTAACGGCTTTACCCGACCTCATTTCGACAGCCAAAGCCACATACGACTTCGTTCAGAAGTATTACGGATCGAAGGCGAACTACGCGGACTTCATCCGCGAGTTGGATACTACACGGTCCACCCTTACTGCATTCAACGAATACGTATTGTCTCTTGCCGACGGGGAGAGGACGCCAGATGCTTTACTCGACCGCTTGAAGGAATGCGTAAGCGCCTGCGGGAAAGCGATGGACGAGATCGAGAAGAATTTCCGGGGATTAGATGGGTCTGGTTGGCGAGCGCGATGGAAGCGATTCAAATTTGCTTGGAAAGGCGACGAGGATATCCGAACGCTCTACACGGATTTGCAAAAACAAAACAACAAGATTTTCCTGATTCTCGGAATCGATAATGGGTCGGTCTCCGCATGTCTGACGAGCCTGTTCTAACGTGAGCTGGACTCAGTTCGAAAATCACAGCTTTGCAACTGGCGCAGGAGAAAGCAAGGATCGAAACTGCTAGAAAGGAGGAGGAAGAGAAAAGGAGAAGAGCAGGAAAGTTATTCGCACAACAACATCCCTCTGCGCGTTCTAAGAGTTACTTAACAGAGGATTCCAAACGAAGGCTCTTGGCCTGGGTCAACCCTGTGAAGACCGATGAGCAACATCAGCAGTATCGTAGCGGATGGCAGTCTGGGACGTGCGAATGGCTACCAGAAACGCAAGAATTCAAGACTTGGGTGTCGACTCCAGGCTCATTCTTGTGGATGAATGGAATCCGTGAGTTTGCTCGCCTCTTTGTGTAAACATCTCTCACGCTCATTTTGTAGCTGGTAATGGCAAAAGTGTTCTCGCGTGAGGCCCCTCTTTCTGTCTTGGACAATCTTCAATCTTACCAAACGCCAGCTCCTCCGTGATCGAACATCTTCGTCGCACTTATGCTGAACCGAAGACCGTTACAATCTTCTTCTATTGTAATTTCCGTGACGCCAGGAGTCTTGTACCAGCCGTGATCCTTCAAACGCTCTTCGCCCAACTTCTTATCAGGCTAGACTCGTGTATTATTGCAGATGCGTTTTCCGAACTCATTCAGAACGCCGAACGAAAGGGAAGTCCTACGATTGTCCTGAAGGAAATCGTCAGTCTCATATATCAAGCCTGTTCAGTCTCCGGCTGGGAACGGGTCTACGTGGTGATTGATGCCTTGGATGAATGCTCACGAAATGAGCGGGAGAAACTGCTGAAAGAACTCTCCGTTTTAGCAGCATCCAGCCCGTCGCGTGTCATCTCCTTGTTCACGACGAGCCGGGTCGAACGTGATATTACCGACATCTTTTCTGGTACTCAGGGCGAATCGCAGGTCATTGCCCTCAGCCAGAAGGTTGCCGATGTGGGTAATGACATCGAGTCATACCTCACAGCGCAATTTTCCCAGCGCAGAAGACTCGCAAGGCACTCTGCCGATGTCAAGAATACCATCAAGAATGAGCTTCTTGCCAAGGCGGATGGAATGTAAGTTTCAATTGCTTTGTTGTTCTTTCACTAACGTGGCCTGTTACAGGTTCCGCTTAGTTGAACTGCAGCTCATGATAATCGAACAGCAGCCCAGCGTCGCGGCAATCGAAGAGGCCCTACGTGATCTCCCTAAAGGGCTTTTCGATACCTATCGGCGAGTTCTACCGGACCCAGAACGCGACCACATTAAGGCTCTTATCGTGCAACGCACGCTTCACTTTATTGTTGGTGCTCTGAGGAAGGTGTCCCTCGCAGAAATATCCGAGATGGTAATGATCGAGGTGGACCAAGATACGCTGAAAAAATTCTCTCCTAAAGAGAGTACGATACACGGTGACGAACAATTAGCTACGCTGAACATGGACCTTGCGGTACTTCATCCAACCGACATCATTGAGTACTGTTCCTACCTTGTCACTTACGACGAGACTCGCTCGGAAACCGTCTCACTTTCGCATACCACCGTTCAGGTCGGTCTTTTCTCTGGCATCCAATGATCGAGCTAATCATTTTCCCGCACCAGGAATTTCTCCTGGCTGGTGACTGCGCGCTTAACTCCCCCGGGCTCTCTAGCTACGCGATAACGGATGTGGGAGCTTTGCACTTTCAATTGGGAGTTGCAATGATTGCTTATCTCCAACTTCCTCATTTCGAAACCGAGTACAAGGATGCTACCTGCCACCACCTAGAAAACCCGCCTCGCGGTCACCCTATGCTCCCTTATGCAGCCGAGTGCTGGCTATTTCATATGACGGCCAATCTCATTATGGATGACTACGGCTCCAAGTCTGGCGGTCTTGAACTACACGCTACCTTCCCCGAGACGATGGCCAATCATTTCGGCATGTGGGGCAGATACCCGAATTCTTTGCTGGAGGAATTGACCGTCGTTTCTTACAAATTTTATATGGCGTTCACACTCGAGATGGAAATGAGCACGAAGAACTACGGTTTAAGCCGGTGGAGGCAGTTACAAGGCGCCACAACTGGGCTCTTCGATTGGCTCGATCCTCCTCCGAGAGATTCTACATTACAATACAAAGCGCTCAAGAAATGGTACGATGCATATCACTGGATGCTGCAGGTGCCGAAAGAACATATTCAGAGGTGGCTTGATACGCCAGGATCGGTATATTGCGTGGATCAACATTACAGGAATGCTGATAATTACCTCGCTAGTAAACGCGGTGAGCTATTCGAAGTTTCATATATAGTTTCTTCGTGAATTCACATCACTTATAGGCTCCGGACGAACAATGGAGTGAGCTATTTCAATCATACTGAAGTTTATTCTGGCGATTAACAACACGTCGATTTCAGATGGCACCCACGCCATTTCTTCCAAAGTTTTCTGAGCACCGAGAAAACTCTCACCGTGGAGATGGTCTTCGACCTTGACGAAATCGAAGACATTTGTTGGGGTCTACAAAGACTTCTAGCGAAGCTTGTCGAAATGGTCGAGGCCCTAAATCCAATCCGCGTCGCTGAAGACTTCGGCTATCTGATCAGCATGAAGCAGAGTGGCGAGACGCTACCCAACGATTTTGCGCAGCTTCTCGACATCATCTATCGTACTTGTACCTACAAGTCCTTCTCCTGGAAGCGTGTCTACGTCGTGGTACACGCCACGCGCAGACAGGGATCAGACGAACTGCTGGAGCAACTTTTCGTCCTGGCACGGAACAGTCCATCCGGCATGATCTCTGTACTTATCGTCAGCCATTTCCTTTAGGTGAAGGTAGATATATCGTATGAGGTCCTACAATTGTAGTAACTTGGTATATACACCTCTAATTTCCCCAGAGTTGACACATTTAGTATTCGGAAACCGTGGTACTCGGACGATACACCCTTGCATACACTTCCACTCAGTACTCCGACAAATGAATAACCTTGCCTAAATCACGTATGAAGTCAGTCAACCCATCGCACACACACGTCCCAAACAAAAGCACTCACCAATATGCTGATAAGGCGTCCTTCTTCTATGACCCAACAGCTCCACATCGCCACTATCAAAGAACGAGTACCCAGCTATCCAGACCGCGTCAGTTCACCATTTCCCAACATACGTCAAAAACTACTCACGCAACCTATAGTCGTCCGCAGCCTCCTCCTCCTCCGTCCACTGGTTGATCGGTCTCCCCGTCTTCGAGTCCCGCAAAATTCCCGCATGGTCCACGAACGGTGCCGGACGCTCGTTCGCCTCTCGATCCAGCTGGATGAGCAGCTTCTGCATATCATATAGGTAGTTTTGCAGGGTATCAAGGAAACGTCGTGTTTGCAGATGCTTTGACGACGCGCATCTGGACGACAGTCAGACGGTGTAAGACGAGGCGACGATGAAACCAAACGCACATCGACAGGCCGTCTTCCTTGATGATGTAGCCTATCCCGTACCCATCGGCTGCGACGGGGCCGAATCCGAACAGGCGCAGCGCGGGATTGCCACAGTTCGATGTGGAGAGTATGGACGTGCTCAACAGCTCCCAACCTGAATCAGTGAATATGGCAGGCATCTTGTTGCCGAAGGAAGGTGACGGAGGCGGATCTTCCATCGACGGGTTGAGGTTTCCGGCAAGATTGCGTTGCAGGAGACGGTATAACGCGTATAGATGTCTATCGAGCAGGAGCATAAGCTTTATGAACGGCTTTTCACAGTGAGCGAGAACCTACCTGTCCTGACCTAGCCCCTGACTGCACTCTCTTGTCAACTTGGTATGCCGCTCACAAGCCTTGTGCAACGCCGCCACCTTATGCGCTACGGACTCTTCGGAGTAATATGTCTATACCACTCGCATCATCAGTCTCTCAATCATCCTTGATCTCCGAAATGATGAACGCACTTTAGTAAACGCCACGCTCTCCGGCTGTATCGATCGTATCGCCTCCGTACGTCCATGCAAGAACGCCTTTGTCATCGCCGGCTCATACACACATTCGATGCGACCTGTCACACAATCATATCAGCTCTTCGTCCCCGCGATGTAGCAGAAGTACCCACCATACAACCCAAAATACGCCGCCTGGAACGCCATCTGCACATACGCATCCGGACTAAACCCATGGCTCGTGATAAAATTCTTCCCATATCCCTTGAACTCCAGCGCCTGGCAGTCGTTCTGGCATATCAAATCGCTAATGCGCGTCTCTGCAAACCGTATGCCCACCCTCAACTCTGCGTTAAGCTTCCACTCTAGCTTCTTCGGTGTAGTATCAATATGGTCTAACGGCGGCGTAGGGGGCTTCTTCTCGTTGCGCGGTGCGCGATAGGCTTTCGCGTGGGGGGACAGCTTGGCGTGGAATAGCGTCGGCGCGGATGGGTTGATGGAGCGCGCCAGAAGCATAAGACCTTCCGTGAAGATGTCGGCAGCGAACCGCAGGACAGTGTGGCCGTCAACGCCGGTGTGCTCAAAGTTGATTCCGGCAGCACCATCCGCTGTGACAATGATTTGTAACTACAAGCAAAATTCAATACAATCAACGATTAGCCTTGGTGGCAAAACCCGCACCTTGTCGTACCAGCGATTGGTACACGTCCCGACCTGGACGCCGTCCTCAAGCCCATAAGTTCCACAGAGGAAATTGCTGCACAGTTGCGCCAAGTTGTCAGGTGCGGCATCATCCAGACACACGACGAACAGGGCGCAATCGATAATATCCAAGCACGATTTGTTGCCTTTGTCAAAAGCAAGCGTCTCTCTGAGCTGGTGCCAGATTTTGCGGTTTTCGGTAGAAAGAACGCCTATCGCCGTCCGAACAACCTAACATTACAAACGTCAAAACTAATCGGAGGTCAACTGAGGGGAGATAACCAACCTCAGCCTTGTCAGTCTTGTCCGCGTCATCGACGATGGCGCGTAGATTGCGTATCACCTCGCGCTCGGTCAGCACGGGTTGGTTGTTCTCATCCAACACGTCAAACCAATCTATCAGCCGCCGTCAGCAAAGTCACCCGAGGAATCCGTTTTGGGATGTTGCTCACAAAACTGCCCTCGCCTCATGACGACTATATGTCTTGATTCGTCCTGCACCTGCATTCGGCATCCACGCTATGGAATCATCAGTCAAGATCCGAACTGATGATATGGAGCTACATACTCCCGTCGGTATCCGCGCGGTGCCGAAGAGGCGGGTGAATTGGTCCATATCGAGCGGCGTTCCGCGAATGGAGTCGGGCTCTAGGATGCCCGCGCGTAAATCATGAATGAAGCCGAGTGAGGACACGATAAGGGAAGCGGCTCTGGGCAATTGTGTACCGCGATCCGGCGATGGGTCATCTCTACAGACAGTCAGAGGCTTTGCGAATTACAACAGGGGAAACGCACTCAAGGACAAAGAACGGGTTGAGGGCGAGCACGACTGGGTCGGTATGCGAGAGGTAGGATTCATACCAAAAGTCCTCGATGTAGCTTTACTCCGACATGAGACCCAGTTACTAAGACGGAGCAATACACACCTGTCTTTCGTCTTTGCCCACTCTATCAGTTTATCCTGTATAAGCGGGCCATCATTCTTCAAAAAGTCTTCCACCGCAGCTGTGGTTGTCGCATGCTCCGCCTCGTCCTGTAGGGCTTCCAGTGCCTTCAAGTATCGTTTACAAGTATCCTCCAACGGTGGAATAGGGAGCTTCGGCAACTTGTCCTGGAACTTGAACGTCCGCTTCTCCAGTTCGCCATCCTTGTTGCTGTGAAATATCGACATCAGAGATTGTGGGGAAAATAAACGCAATAGCAGATATCGCACTTTTTAAGCATGATGGTATGATGGAATGACGCGGGGATGCGGGGTAGCCTCAGATTGGAAATCACGCTTGTCATATAACCTCGGCACCCCGGCACCGTCTCTCCTCCTCGATGGCGTTCCGCACCGCTTCTCCGCGCGGAATTAGATCGCATGCACAGTCTCGTCAGCCAAGCTAACAAAGACGCGAGTGTGCGGTGGACCAGGGACGTAGCCATCACCGTGAAGAAATAAATCGAACTCGTTATCATGGTGAGAGGAGGGCGCCACAGGAGTCTGGTGACTCGACCACATGGTGGTCTCCATCTGTTGATCATCGCAGTCGACAGGTTTAAGCATGTGTTAAGGCGTAAAGAAAAGGAAACGCCATGTTAGACGGGACGGCGCGAAGAAATAGCGCGAACATGGCAGTGTTAACAAGAAGCTATGCCGTTCCAAGTTTCGCTGAAAAGACGGAGCCCTTTACTCGCCAGATGTTTGAGGGGACGGCGACGCAAAATTCTAGGGCCGATGGAGAGTGGGTACGTCTTCGCAGATATAGCGGAAATGAGGTTCTGGACGAGGCACGGCGTACTGCAGTACAATCGAACTCTATCGCTTCATCAACAGATGTTCACAACTGCAATTCATTGCCGTATGTGGATTTTTCTTACGCCCTGAGTGATCAAGCTGAAAAGAGGCATGAGCAGGAGACCTCAAATGTATGAAGCCTTTGCACTAACCTTAAACAATCCTTCTACCGGTCCGGCAGCCTGACATCCTCCCGAAAGGGCGGAAGTACATCGATGCGGGAGAGAGGTCCTCGGACGACTTCGACCGACGCAACCAACCGTTTCGTATCGAGTTCTGTCTCGCGGATTTATTTTGGACCAGGACTATCCAAAAAGCAGTCCTGACCAGGAATTAGGTCCACAGTTTTCAGGCCTCCAAAAGTGTAGGAGACTCAAACCTGTAAGCCTTTCTGAGGTCTATTGGAATGGATAACATTCCTGGACGCGTACCAATTCGGCAATTTTCACAAAAACCCTCCGTTCATGGCCGAGTAAAGGCAGGCGTTAGCGGAGAGCCGTACGAGCACATGACGGAAAAAGTCCTGAATGGCAATGATATGACTGGGACACAGGAGCAGAGCAGGAGCATAGATAATGGATAATGCATGATGGGGAGAAGGAAAAGAAAAGGTCAGGTGGCTGTGCACCCGGATCACTGAGCACAATTCTCAGGCTCTTCCCTTCATCCCTGCTTCATCCTCATACTTATCGCTCCGAACAAACCGATAGCCTCGTTTGAGCATGAGTGCTACTACCGCATAACTAACAGTCTTATAATACTTCATGTCTTTACCCGCCCACTTGCCAGCTAAGTTACAGTATCGTCGGGGGACCAAAGTAGAGACGACTGTAGACATGCGTACAAGCATAACAAATTCATTCGAAGGTGTGAGGTCCTTCTATCGCTGGTTGTTAATGAGAACTCAAGTCATTTGGGAAACTGCGCCACAGCCCCACGGTTTTCTCAGCCGAGTTGGCATAAGCTGTACCGGCTGAAAACCGAGATAGCGACCATCTAGTAGTGGCGACATTTCACGACCTCACACCTTTGCATGCTGTCGTTGGATAGTCTCAACATAAAGCAACATGTATGTCCATTGACTATCTATGTAGGATCAAGCTCCAAAAACAACAACTCTCCTTATCACAATCTACTCTAAGT
>QLPD01001899.1:0-12788 GCA_003314085.1 Hymenopellis raphanipes
GAGCACGGCCAGGTTCGTGAGCTACGCAACTCCCGGGGGTAACGTCCATTTCCTCGCCCCATTCTGCCCGTTCTGACCTTGTGTGCCGTGTGCATTTTACAGTTTGACCGCCCTCGAGATTGCAAAGCCAGAGTTCCGCGTGGCGTTTGGCGAGGATGCAGAGAAACTTCGATCCGCGTCGTCCTTGTCGACACACACCATCCGGCCCATTACGTCCTTCTCCTCTTTGGCGTCCTTTTCGGAGTGCAGGCCCCCTGCTGCAGATGTTGCGTTTGACTTTGATGTGTCCACCGCGGCGCACCAGATCGTCGCGAATCTCCGCCTTACGGCCCTTCCCGTGCGGCACCAGCAGCGTGATGACATGGACCTCTCCAACTGCGCGCGGTTCGACGCTGTTCTCGTGGAAGTGGAACAGCTTTCCCTGGGGCTTATGGCAAACTTCCGAGGTCGCACCGAGGATACGTCCAGGGAGCTCCTGGACCTGACGGCGGCGGCGAGCGGCCTGATGCGGCTGCTCGAGGTGGTCTCGCGCGACGCGGACGTGGTCATCGACGCGCGCGGGCTCGAGGCGATCAACCCGCGCAAGTTTAAGAGAGGCTCGGAGGACTCGCAGAAGACTGTCGTCGCCATGTCCTCGCATGCTTCGCTCAAGGAGCCCCCACTGTCGCCTTCTTTCACGGACACTCCCGGGAGAAAGGGTGCGGAGGAAAAGGGCTCGTCGTCGCCGTCCAAATGGAAGGCGTGGTTCAAGCGGAAGGACCGGCCTGCGTCTGCGGAGAGTGCCGCGCCAGAGCCCGAGAAGCTGCAGCTGCAGCTGACGCCCCCGCCGAGCCCATCGTGTTTTACTACGCCGTCCTGGGCCGGCTCGTCCATCGATAACGCGCTCAGGACGTCACAGCTCGTCCTGAGCGTTGGTCAGCGCGATCTCCAGCGGATAGAAGAGCGTATTGCTATTGTAAGAGTCTCCTTTCTTTCTCTCTTTTTTCGTGCTGCTCACGAAAATACTACCTACTCGCAGGGCCAACAACTCGTCCTGAAGACGAACCAGGCCATATCGAGAGCGGAGCGGATAATCCATCGGGCTGTCAAAGTGAGTTGTTGTCCGCCGCTTGCTTGCTTAGCATGTTGACTTATTTTTCTTTCTCCTTGCGTTTCCAGAAACGGAGGGCGATGATATCTGACCTGCGCAAGACGCTAAAACCTGCTCGGTTGTCGCCCACCTCCCCGACTTTCCTCTCGACAAGGAACAGCAGCGCCTCGCTCGCGTCCAACGCGTCCTCCACCTCCACCTCGACCATCCAAGACGAGGACGACGAGGAGACGCGCGCGATCCGGCGGCTCCTTCTCCGCAAGATCGAGGCCACGCTCGGCGGCGCGCTCGACGAGATCGACATGGCGCTCGGGTGGCTGCGCATCGTGAAGGAGGTCGTCCGAGGTGTCAAGAGGAGGGCGTACCTCTGACAAAGAAAAAGAGGGAATGACCATTTGTTGTTGTACATTGTATATGTATGTAACAAAAAAAGTATTGTAAGTAATGTACGTAGAGAGGTATGGACGTAGTTGTTTATAGAGACATTCATTGTAATTTAACTGTTGTAATTATATATGCATTTTGTGTGTGTAGATTGACTGAATCACAATGTTAACCTCAGCCTCCTCCCATGATCTCTTTGAGTTGCAGTGCGCATTTACTTTTGAACTTCCCAGTACATACTCCTCGTGAAGTAAAACACAAGCGACAATACAAAGTGCGTGCACCACCAAACTAATGCTAAACACAATTCATTATCATATGCATCAACCACAATGGTTGCGATGTCTGCGGAACATCATATCGGTTCAACAGTGCAGGTACAAGCAAATCCTAAAAGTAATTATGCAAGAATACCATAATCCAATCCAAAAAAGTGGACCTAACCCACACTCACAGTCCCAAAAAACTCCCAATCACACATCTCATCTCCTCATCTCATTAAGCTTCCTCGAAAACGCCTCCCTGCAATGAAAATGCGTAACCTCGCCCCTACCAACAAAAACCCCATCAGTCACCATCCAATACCCACACCCACCCACCCAAACCCACCCAAACCCAAAAACCAAAAACCACTCACCTCGGCGCATGCACAGCAATAACACTACTCCCCAGCCTCTTATGGCACTGCGGACATATCCGCCCATCCCCCACCCTCACAACCCTCTTCTGCAGCCCCATCAACCGCCTCGCCACGCCCTCCCCGCGCGCCTTGGCTATCCCCCTGACCACCCGAGTATCGAACGTCCTGGGGGCACGCACGCTCGCGACGAGGAACGCGCGCACGGCTTGTGCTGTTACCAGTGGTGGAAGTAGCTTGAGCGTCTCCACTGGGTCGAGCCGCGCGCTGTGTCGGCTGATGAGGGCTAGTGCTGGTTCGAGCAGGTCTCCCCCGACTCCTGGTGTGGTGGTGGTAGGGCGTAGGTATATGCGGAGAAGGGTGAGGAAGATGGTGGTGGTGTCTGGGTAGTATCGTTTGCAGTATCTGTAAATAGTAATCAGATTTAAGGGAGAGAGAGAGAGAGACGACACTCACTCCTCCGCTTTAAAATGATCCTTGAGATTATACGCATACAACTCGAGCGCCTGATCATGTCTCCCCAACCGGCCCAACAGAATCGCACGGGCCTCGAACAAATCTATCCAATCCCGTCAATACACAACATTACGGAAAGAAGAGGAAGAAGGTTTACTTACCTCCCGACGACAACACCCCATACAGATGATCAACACTATAATGCTCCGTCCCGTCAATGAACCGCAAAAGCTTCGCATAAAGCTCCGCATGTCTCCCGTCATCCCCCTTCCTCTTCGCAGCGAGCGTCATCGACAGGTACAACCCCGCCAAGCGGTCATGCACAGGCGCCGCATCCACATGCCTTTCCTCGATGAGGTATTCGAGGAACTTTGCACAGAGCGAGGGATCCACGCCCTCGAGAAACTCGGCCACGTCGTTTTGCGGCAACTCGACGTCCTCGGATGTGAATATCTTTCATCACAAGCAAGCATTATGAGACAAAGACGTGAGCGGAAAAACTAAGATGATAAAGTACCTCGAACGCCATATCCTTGTCAACGTCGAATATCCATCTTGAAGCTGAGAAGACGAGATCCATGTACTCCGGTCCGAGCTTCTGGAGATAGAAAATAGACGGCTGCAACTTGTCCATCTTGTCGTCCTCTTCCACACTGAGTCTAAGAAACAGAATTGAATCATCTCGAAGTAATAACCCAGAACAGCCCACTTACTGCTTCAACAACTCAAGCGCATTCTCATGCATCTTCTTCCCTTTATACAAGTCAATGAGTTCTCCAAATTTCTATCGCCCATTTGTCAATTAAATGGAGAAAGAAGTAAGAAGCTCGTCCTTACCTTATGCCCCCTCAACTCCTCCTCAACCTCCGACACCTCGCACCAATTCGCGACACGGCACAACGAGCCAACCAACGCGGGCCGGTTCGTCAGATACGATTTAAACAACATCGTATCGATAATCTGCCCAAACCGAAGCAGCTGCTCCGGCGTCAACGCCGACAGCGGCGCATTCGGCAGCGCAAAGAGCTCTTCCACAGACGTATCGTTGAGCGAAGGCGCCTTGTGCGACTGGTTCGCTGGAGTGATGCCCATAGTCGCCAGGGCGCCCCCAACCTTGGGTCTGCGATCTGACAGATAGCGTATGAGAGTTTCCACCGACTGATGGAACTTGTCTAAGCACCCAACTAATTAGCACGAGCACTGAAAGACGACTGTAGGAAAGCAAAAACAAACCTGGCGTCGACCGCTTATTACTCTTACTATGTATCGACGCCGCATCGTCGTCCTTGTCCTTGGGCGAATGCGACCCGCCGCCCGTAATCAGAGACCCAAAGCCCGTCTTAAACTTGCCCCGCAGACTCCCGCCAGACGGCAACGACGCGAGCTGGTCCATCAGATCCTGCGCATGCGCAAGAGGCGGGCTAATGCTCCCCTCATCGCTCCCCGTCTCGTGCTCCTCCACCTTCTTCTCTGGCGGCTCTGGCCCGCCAAACAGCGGCACCCACCGCTCCGCCGGGACACTCAATCTGCCAGCTACAGACTCGGGGTATAGAGCAACCACTTTGGCCGGATTGACGTCGAGCTCGGTGAACGCGTCGATCGCGGCGTCGTATTTGCCAGCCCGGAAGTGGGCCACGGCGTTCAGTGCGCGGATCTTTGTACGGCGCGTGTCGTGGTCTGGGAGCGGAGGAGTCACGATATCGAGGAGAGCAAGCGCGTCGGCGTAATGTCCGTCTTGGATGAGCTCATCGATTTGCTCTGACCAAGGCTTCATGGTGAATGACCATACTGAAGTGCCTTCAGTTGTAGCCGAGGCGCGGTCGGTGGGGGTGGTGAGGAGATATAATGGAGACTTGGACGAAGGGGAGGGCGTCACGAGACGAATGGTGGAGTTGTGTTGAAGAGTAGGGGCGGCGAGGAAGGGGAAAGGTAAGTTTTGGGCGGATTGCAGAGAGAGGGAGGAGCGTATTTGGAGTACGGTGGTGGGATGGAATGTGCCCTCAGTAGGCGTAGGTACTGTGTTCGCCGGAAGGACAGAGAATATGTATGGCTTGACGAAAGCAACTTCTTCGGGAACTGCTGGCCATTCTACAGATGCTGGTCGAGACTCGTTGCCATTAGGTCCGATCATGAATCCTTCATCTAAGGGATAATTGAAGAAGAGGACTATTAAACAGTGTACCACGTACTGTCCTTAACAATCAATGTCTCTTGATCATTGATTTGCACAACCGAAGGCTTTGCTTTAGCACCTAATCCGAGTGTCATGTAGCCGGTCAGCCCCGTAAACGCGCTCGTCGTGGTTGAAGTCGGCATGGGTAGGGTCACTTCGGTTGCAGTCATCGTATTAAGGTCGAAGATGGCAAAGTCTGGCGCGTATGCGAAACATATTCGGTCCGGTGTCATGAATGTCATTGCTCTTGGGGAGTGTGCTAATGGCGCTTCCTGGATGAATGTCAATAGGAACACGCGTATTATTTGACATTTAATACCTTGATTGCCTGTGCTTCACCGTCCTTCCAAGTATACACGACGACCTTGCGTCTACAACCGACAACAAGGCGTGTAATAAGGGTTGGTATGGTCTGCTTGTCTGGCTGTGCAAATGTACCCTCTGTTGGGATTTGCTCAATGTGACTGTGTATCGTGAAGGAGAACGCGGCTTTAGCGTTGGTAAGGACGGTGGGCGAGGCGAAGGTTGGTAAGGGATACAATGTAACAATCATTTCTGAGCACAATTTCAACAAGATTGAAGAACGAATAATTTAAACTGACCAGACAATAACACCAGCGAGTTGATATCCCGGATAAATCCCAGCTGTTCAATCGACCGCCTTGCCAGGCCCTTCTTGACTTCAACGAGCGTTGCATCCTCATCTAGCAGGCATCAGACAAATTAAATGAGAAATACTTTACTCACTGTCTTCTGTACCAACACTGTATATATGCAGATTTCCAAGGGCAGAGCCGAAATATAGCCTGTCACCTGCAATGCGTTGGGGTCATCACCAATGTACACGACCACGGCGCACCTTGGACGAGTAGAGAGTCAATCTTCTCCTTTATCCCTGTCACCACTGTTCGGGGGTCGTAGAAAGGCGGCATTGCACGACGAGCACGTCGGCGTTGACGGTGAAGGAAGGACGGCAACTGCCGGCCCGGAATTTGTTATCCGTTACCCCGCCTTCGTCTTTGTCGTCAGTATGTCCCTTGAGCTATAACACCCCGCCACGATGCTCGGCAAGGCGGATCATTACTGATCTCCTCCAATGGCAGTGTGCGCAGTATACGCCACAAAATGCTCTGCACCGCCACTCTCCTCCTTGTCTTCTAACCATCATGCCTCTCCTAAAGAAAAACAATAACAAGTCCATGATACCCCCCGTAGAATCAGAGCGATATGCCTCTAATCCGAGTCCTGGGTCACGCTCAGGCTACCGCTCTAATGCCGCCACATACGTCCCCAGCCGAGATGGCAATCTCTACCAGACCGACCCCTCCTCTGGTTCTCCCGCGCCTCAGGATGATGTCATTTATCGCGATAGATACAACCGCAACAACGGCGTCGGCGACGTCTACTCTCGCGGTGGAGCCGAAATCGACAAGGACCGCAATGAGCTATTTGCTGGGTACAATCCAGCCAAATCGCAAGGCTCTGGCAGGTTCTTTGACGGTCCCGGCGTAGGGAGAGAGCCTCCCCCGGGAGAGGAGAACGACGAGGATGTCGAGGGCATCAAGCAGCAGACTCGCTTTGTCAAGCAGGAGAGCGTCAACTCGTCGCGCAATGCGTTGAGGATGGCTCTCGAGGCAGAGGAGACTGCTCGTAACACTATGGTGAAACTGGGAGATCAATCTGGTATGCATCTATGTATCTACATGTCTTTACATCCCTCTTAATATGTCTTATAGAGAAACTCGCCAACACCGAGATGCACTTGGACGTCTCCAAAGGACACTCTACCCGCGCCAGCGACAAGACGGACGAGCTCAAGCAGCTCAATCGTTCCATCTTTCGTCCTGTCATCACGTTCAACAAGGACGCCAAGCGCCGCGCACAGGAACTCAAAGTCCAGGAGCGCTATGAGGAAGAGCGATCCGAGCGCGAACGTGCTATGCTCGATATCCGCGAAACGCAGAACCGTCTTGGCCGCGCACAGACATACGGTCGTAGAGGCGAGGAGGAAGACGACGGCGAAGGCATCGCGCGTCCCCGTCGCGGTGCAGCTTCGGAGCAGTCCAAGGCGCAGCGTTCCCGATACCAGTTCGAGGCCAATGCATCCGATGACGAGCTCGAGGATGAGCTCGATGGGAATCTAGACCAGATTGGAGACGTGACCAAGAGGCTCAAGGCGCTTGGGATGACGATGGGGCAGGAGCTTGACGCGCAGAATGGGCGCATCAATAATATTGCGGACAAGACGGAGGGGTTGGACAATAAACTCTTTGATGTGAACCGTCGTGTAAGTGGATTACTGAATGCTTATTGCTATTTGCTAACGCTATTTTACAGCAAAAGAAATTCTAGACGATACTTATACCCTATATCAGCATGGACATTGTACTATCTTTTCTTCTTCATTGACACGAATTGATGTGGCAGGTGTTACAACCGAACCTCATTCTTTTACGAAAACATGGGTTTCGTTGCAAGTGCGAACCTCGTTACCACCACCGAGTCCGAATAGTCATGGAGCGGATTCTTCGTGAAACGACTACGCCTCGTCAGTTTTGTTTTGGGCAATTTTTGAGTTTGCGATCGATCGTGTTCATTTCGTCTGGCTGAGCGGGTGAAATGTTTGCACTCTTATTTCATCCCGACGAGCGGGATGAGATACTTCCATGACCTGTTGTACCAGTCTACCAGATACTTGGACGACCGAAAACGCCGAGTGAGTTCGAACTTCTTTGTGATGAACGCCGTACGTCGACGTGGTACTGACAGAGAAGGACCACTTGTCCTTCTCTAGACACGGTTTTGAGGTTTGGAGGTAAGAGTGCATGTCTTATATTGCATTCCTCGGACCATCTTACGTGGCGCAAATTCTAGATACTAGTGACAGGTGATAGCTGCGTTCACACACGCTCTGGTCTAGTCTAGCATATGATCGCGACCTCTGCCTCGTGTACATACGCTGCAACACGATGTAGGACGCGTGCCACATCACTCAGTGGCATTAAGACGCCGGAGGAGGTCTCGAGGACGCGTGTCGTGGGGCATGCAAAGTTCGAATGGGGTGTGCAAGGCGGTATTAAACCAGTACTTACTGCGGAGACGTGAAAACGTTGAGCTAAGCCGGATCTTTACGCCCTAAGCTTCATCATCTCGCGGGATGGGATGTGGTGTGATGTATCAAATGCATATGCACGGTTGAGCGTTCCTTCCAGTATGGTACCATCATGTTATCGATTGACAAGCACCGACGAACAAGGAACAGGCTTAAGGCACTTAATGAATCAACGTTGGATGTGATAAGGACACACGGCATTAATCAAGGAGATTGGGGTCGAGAATCTGAAGAATGGAATGACGCGCGGTGGTCATTTAATAGCCTTCGCGCTTGCTGCTCATTGAAGAAGCCTGGGGAAAAGCCGGGGAATTTTATGTAAATTAAACGTTTAATTTAATTTCGGAAGGTCGACCACGTGACAAGGAGTTATTTATTTAAAAGCCATGTGCTGAGCAACCTGATTTTTCCCTTCCACAAGTTTGCCCGCCCCGTCGAAACCGAACCGGCCTGCCAACCGACGCTCCGCTGTGCTCACCCATACCCTGTCGCCTACGTTGGCCTGCTCATCGCCGCCCCTCCTTTCTCTTTCTTCGGTGGTCCTATCCTACCCATTCAACAATGGTTTCCGTCTTTCTCGATACAGACGAGTCCTCCTCATCCTGCCCACTGCAAACGCCCGCCTGCTCCAATAAACGGAAACTGTCCCTCTTTACCCCCTCCTCCTCCTCCGGCAAACGCTCCAGCCGCTTGTCGTCGTTGTTGTCCCTATCCAGCTCCAGCTCGAGAAAGTCGCCGCCGACGTGCACCATCTCGCTCGAGTGCGCGACTATCAATGTGCCGTCCTGCCATACCACCACCACCACCACCACCACGCCCGCCGATGTGAATGTCAATGTTATCCCCTTTCCCACCTCCTCCTCCGACCTAGACCCAGACCTTGACACAGTCCAGCTTGATGCGGTGGTCAAGGTCCGGCGGCGCTCTATCCAAGCCACGCCGCGGTCCTCCCTCTCAGAGGAGCACCGGTCGCGGAAAGACTCTTTGGGGCGCAAGTCGGACAACTCGTTTGGGGGCGAGCGCACCAGGAAGAACTCCGTGTCCAAGCGCAAGCAGCCCTCCTCTTCTGCTTCTTCGCGCCGCGCGCTGGTGCACCACAACCTCCTCACACCTACTAAGCCGCCCTCTCTCCCGCGGAGTAAACGCCAGCCCCATATAAAACACTCCGACCTCCGGTTTCTGACTGTCGTATGGAGGAGTGTGCAGGTCGGGCTGGACGAGCGGATGGTCGACCAGGAGTCGGATCTGCAGGAGCAGGACAGGCTGTTTGTGCACCGCCTGGGCGAGCAGCTCGGTGTGCCGGGGGACGCCGCGGAGGCACCGATCCTCACGCCGTCGCAGATTGTGGCTGCGGCCACTCTGCGGCGGAGGGACTCTGCTGCCGTGCGCAGTGGTGCTGGGACGCGGAATCCTCGAAGGCCTTCCCCGTTGGCGGCATCATCATCATTGACCTCATAGTTTTCAGGTTCTTTCTGGAAAAGATCATAAAAACTACCAAATTTCTCATCAAGCATCTCATATCACGGCATTTTTGTATCCATTATTCAACCAACCAACCATTGACATCGTAGCACTAATTATATTTTTCCCACCACCGCAACAACAACCACCTTCCCTCCCCTCCCCTCCAACTCCTATCTCGACTACCGCCCGACGACCACCATCATGACCTTTGACGTCTACCCCACCGACCCGATACAACATACCCCCCTTGCATCGCGTTACTCGCTTTTTTAATCGTAATAATCGTATTACATTTACATTCTTTACAGAATACTTCACACTCTTTTATATAAAGGGAATATATGGTCTGTATACGCAAAAGCAAGCAAGCTATCATCAAGTTATGGTCTCTTGAGGTTTGTGAAATCATAGCTCTCTTGACCGCTGACCTCTCGATTCATGGAATGTCTCACTGTAATCTGAAGGTTGCTATGGCTCTCAGTGTTTCTTGGCTCCTCAGACACGACTCGTCGTTTATGGACATTGACAAACACCGGTACCACTCCTGACCATTTTGTCCCAAGAGCGGTATCAATGCCTTTGGTAGCACGTTTGCCTTTGCTTCTGCTTCCAACGACCTTCTCCTTGGACGTGACGAACTCTGGAGGTATGCATATGCAACATTATGAATTGAGAAACTAGAGCGCCCCCATGTACAAACCTTCAAAGACACAAAGTTCTTTTGCTCTAGCTTTGGATGAGAACATTCGGCGGGGATCAATCCTTGTGGTGGTTGTATGGTTTGATAGCGATGTTGGTGAGGTTTTCGTCGGGAATGATTAGGGAAGCTCCCAAAGAATGGCAACTATCGCGGTTGAGCGTTGAACATTCCGCCGCTTCAAGTCGGCCCCATGCCCTCGTCGGCTAATAGGCTCGAAAAGAAGAAGTGCAGGAAATGAAATGAGTCAATAGTCACAACTGTCCTCAGGACCTGAGGATTCCTTCCGGCCCTCGTAAAACATGCTCAAGGTGACCGGTCGTGTCGAGCAGCCGCACGGCAAATCTCAAGGGTTGGTATTCTTAGTGTAAGTCTGTTGTTAACTAGAAGTTGATAAAATACCTCTTCTGGCGCACACGTATTCAAGGGCAACCATAAGTGCTTCGTCAAGGAAACCAGGACATCATTAACAACCTTGAGCACACACAAGTTCTTTCGATAGTTGTGCACGTAGTTGATGAACATCCTAGAAAAGGTTGGTTGATGCGAGATCGGATGCCGATGGGGGTGTGCTGCATGTTCATGAGGCTCTAGAGGGGTACTGGGTCGGGTGTATGGACCACCAAGGCGGACAAGGCTTTGGTCGATGTGCCGGTCCATGAACCACAACCAAGTTTCGAATGAGAGCTTCCCGGCATGATACTATCTGTTCCAACTTCTGAACGCGCGCCAGGGGGGGTTCAAGTCGTCCTCAAGTTCTCGAGGGGGAGTTGCTGGCACAAAGAGCACGTATGTGGCATCATCAATGAAGGGATGTCATAGTGGTAAATAGCTGTAGCGGTTGTGGTATTTAGCATTCCCGATCCCGCCACAAAAGACCCCGTGCAAAGTATTCAACGGTAGAGGCAGTAGGTCGATGAAATACCGGTTTTGTTGGCGGTGGTAATCGGCAACCGTTGAACGCGGTAAGTCACGGCACGTGGTGCGTATCCGGTGACTTTGCTTTCGGTCCTCGGACCGCTTCGTGTTCACCAACGTTCACCGTCTTGTATCTCCATAGCCTCAAGCTCGTGCTGGGGTATATACATAACGCGTTCCATGAGGCTACCCACATGCGCATCGCACCTCTTCCTCTGCATCCTTGGAACGTAGCTTACACACACGCACTACTTTTCTACTCCGAAGAAGCAGCTTGCATGGTTCCATTGATTCCCATGGTCTGTCAGCAAAAAGTTGTTGAACCCGTGAGGCTGGGTGCATTATTACTCTCCTATCGTCCACCATGCTCCTGCTCTTCAGAGTTCTTGGGTTCATATCCGCGGCGACGGCTGCCACAAACACTGATACTCGTGTTCACCTGAGCTCGGGTACATACATCGGCGAGCGTGTCCCAGGTAGCAACGGCACGACGACGACGACTAGGTGGTTGGGACTGCCGTTTGCTCAGAGCCCCGTCGGGGAGCTCCGCTTCAAAGCGCCTGTGCCCATCCCTCCAGGTGGAGGGGTGCACAACGCGACGTCGTTTGGGGATGTGTGTCCACAGCCCCCGGCCAACAGTCTGGGCGCGCCGGTTAGCGAGGATTGTCTTTATCTGAATGTAAGTGGGATGGGAGGTTGGCGACTCGTGCGCGAAGTTGATTCGGAGTTTGTTGGCAGGTCTGGCGTCCGGAAAACGCGGAAACCTCGGCTGGAGGGCTGCCAGTGCTATTCTGGATTCATGCAAGTAGCGCGTGTTCTAGCCCTCCGTCGGCCCGCCCGGAAGTCTCGTTCCTGTGCGCGCGTCCGTCAAAATCCAGAATGGCGACTTTTTGCACCTGCCCTATCTTGGCGGGACCAATGTCAATGAGGGAAAGTCGTTCGCTTCGTCGCTCCAAAATAGAGGCCTCGTTGGTGCCGCAGAAGACGACGCGTTCGACGACTACATCAGGCGACTTCTTATTGACAACACGACCGTTACTAGCGACGTGCTAGCCCAAATCCGCGCGCTATGGCCAGCCAATGACACGAGTTTAGGCGCGCCCTTCAACACAGGCGACTCATTATTTGACCGTGCAGCCGCCTGGTACACGGACGAGATGTTCCTGGGACCTCGTCGACTCTTCTTTGAACACGCCGCTGCTTTGCAGAACATATGGGGATACTACTTTCGCGAGTTCATCCCGGGGAACAATCCGGCTTTTGGCGGTAAGTCTCCCACTTCCGGTGTTGTTAAGTATACGCCACCGCATCAATTCTGATTTGTGCTTTCTTTAGTCGCCCATGCATCTGAATTGCCTCTCTTGTTAGGCCCGACACTGCCTGCTGCGTCCGAAGAAGCCGAATTCGCTAGTCAATTCATGGATTTCTACATTCGTTTCGTTTCTGATCTCAATCCTGGCGGCAAGTTGTGAGAATTCGCCTGGACAGCTCGCACTGAACTCTTTCATAGGTGGATGGACGTCTTACACGCCAGCATCGAAGAATGTTATGCAACTTCTTCGGGATAACATCACCATGATTCCGGACGGTACGTCCTTCGCAAGCTTGAACTCCGGGCGGTGTTTCTCACAGGCACAAAAGATTGGGAGGTCGAGATGACCGATTTTGTCAATTCGCAAATTGTTTTGGACGAGTTTGAAAAGAAGTAGCGAATCCTGAAATCGGGCCCTTTATTCTTCTCATGATCAATCACCGTTCGTCCGAACTTGAATTTAAAAAGGTCTATAAAATTATGATGTAAAAATTGGTATGGCAAGAAGAAAAATCTAGGCCTACAGAGATATAACCCATCCTACA
>QLPD01001909.1:0-24291 GCA_003314085.1 Hymenopellis raphanipes
AGCAGCAGCGGAATGCCTCTTGACGAGCTTCTTTTTTGGTGCCACAGCTGGTTGGTCCAGCTTCTTTTTGGGTGCCACGGCTGGTGGGTCCACGGCTGGTGGGTCCACGGCTGGCATCGGCCACCTCTTCAGCCTCCTCGCCTTGTTCATGAAAGTCTCCTTGACACAAAACTCTACCCCTTCAAAGAAGCACGTTCGACAATACTGTGACTGTGAGCTTCTGCCCCTGTGGTTAACCGGCCCCACAGTTACACGCTCGCACACCACGTCCTCTCCGCGCGCGACACACGTTTGACACTACAAAAAACACACATCAGCATATCCATCAACATATAATGCAAAACTCCAGACATACAGGTGTCGCACAAGGCGTAGCAGAGGCATCGAAATCCAAAATCCACTCGCCCACGTCCACGGACAGCTCATGCGGCGCTTGCAGCAGTATAATCCGCGTCCACAGCGGCAGCGGCACATCCACCTCACGCTGAATCGCCTGCAAAGTGGCGAGGTCGAGGTCGGATATCACATCCCGCAGCTGCGCAAGCCACTCGTCCATCTCTGGCGATTCGAAACCGGCGAGATCCGAGTCGACGACAACGGGAGGATCATCGTATACGGCAAGGAACTGGAGGAAAACATGAACAGAAGGAAAGGGGTAGCAAAAGAAAACATACCTCTTCCTTGAGATCATCATCCAGTTCAGATGGCTCATCCATCTCCACAGGCGCATCCTCCACTGGTTCCTCTTCTACACGCTCCGCAACAATCGATTTCTTGAAACGCCCTCTCGGTTTCTCCATCACCGCAGACGCATCCTCCACCGGTTCCTCCTCTTCTACATGCTCCACAACAATCGATTTCTTAGGACGCCCTCTCGATTTCTTCGTCTTCTCCGGACTCCGCACCTCCTCCTGTATTCTCACCAACCCCCCCAAGCTCTCCGGCAGCACACACGCCCTCCCAGCCCCCGTCCCACACTTATCTCTCCCCTCAAAGAAACACTTGCGACAAAACTTGACACGCTCCCTCCAAATCGACTCACACCTCTCCCCCTCCCCACACTCCTGACACTTCTTCCTCTTCTCCCGCGCATGAATCTCAAACTCATGAATCCACTCGCCCACCTCAAGCGGAAGCGACTCGGGCGTCCTCTCCAACACAATCCGAGTCCACATCGGTAGGGGCACGTCAAGCAGCTTCTGCTGCGCGGCCGGCATCGCGCGCAGCACCTCACGCATCCTGTCCACCCACTCGTCCATCTCGTCGCCTTCAACGTTCGCCGGGTCTTCTTCATCGGAGCAAGGAGGATCCTCGTAGATAGCCAAGAACTAGATAGATCCCTTCAGCCTCGTGTAAAGAACTGAGAAATGCACACACCTGATCCACCAAAGACACCTCAGACTTCCGTGTCGGTTCTGGCTCTGGGTCCATCTCCTCTTCATCAGTCAGCTCATCCAGACTCTCTTCGTCCACGGCCTTTTCCTTGTCCACATCCCCAGACGGCCATCCCGCCACCCGCTTACACGGTTTGCCAGACCGCCGGCACGCCATATCGCCCCTCATAAAGCACTCTCTACAAAACGCCGTAAACGTCTCGGTCGTCACCCTCTGGCACTCCACACCCCGCTCCACACACGCCCTGCACGAATGCTTCGCCACCATCGGCCTCAACGAAAAATCCAGCACCCACTCGCCGACAGGCACCGGCAGCTTCTCCGGCGGCGTGAGCAGCACAATCCGTGCCAAGACGGGCAGCGGGATGCCGGTATCGCGGTAAAGAGTGACTTGGGCCGCGTGTCCAACTTCATCAAGAACAGCGCGCAGCTCCGCAAGCCACTCGTCCATCCTCGGCGACTCAAGGTTCGCCAGGTCCGAATCCGTTGTGGGTGGAGGCTTGTTGAAAATGGCTAGGAACTAGAAATACACACCACGTGAGTAATCAATCAAGTGAGAAAGAACCAAAAACATACGCGTTCCCGATGGGTCAAAGACGAGTTCGACTTCTTCGCCGACACTGGGCCCCTGTCGCCCATGTCGGAATCATCTCCGTCTTCGGCGGCCGTCAAGATAGATTTACGCGATTTCTTCTTCTGAGGGGCATCCTCCTCTACCGCCGCCACAGACTGGCGCAGCTTCCGCTTCTTCGTAGGCGACCCTGGTTCCTCAACCGCCACGTTCTGCGCCATCGGCCACCTTTTCAGCCTTTTATAATGATTGGCCTGCATACATATTCGGTTCGATTCAAAAAAGCACTTGCGGCAGAATCCGCTAGCAGTTCCTTTGAGCGTCACGTTGATGCGCTCACAAGGAGTAGTCGTACAACCCGTGCACTACTCAGAGACAGGGAATTAGAATGTGTCGACAAGAAGATTAGACAACATACCGGAGTCGATAATTCAGTCGCGTGGATATCAAAGTCCAAAATCCATTCGCCCACCGACAATCCAGGTGGTAGCTTGGAAGGAGGCGTAAGAAGCACGATCCGAGTCCACAATTCCAGAGGTATCTCAAATGTGCTTTGAGCATCAGGACCGAGATCCTTGAGGAGCTCGCGCAAGTTGTCGAGCCAGTCATCCATCGCAGGTGATTCCAGCTCCTCCAGCTTGGTGTCACCATGCACAGGCGGATTATCGTACGCTGCACGAAACTGCTCCATAATGTCTTCTTCGTAAGCATCATCATCATCTTCCGCTTCAGCGTCTTGGCCTTCTCTCTGGCACCGTGACCCGAAGACATCGCATCGTCGACAACGACCGCCAGGGTGGTCAGCTCTCATAGCCTGGCACGTAATCCCAAGCGCCTTACACGCATCACAAGGAGTGACACTGACGGCAAGTAAATCCCACTTTTCGACGGGATGAGTCGAATTCCAGTTCAGTCTTCTTCCTTTCATGCCGTCTTTCGATGTAAGGGCGATGACCAGAACATGATATGCATGGAGGGCGTGAGCAGCAATGAGCGCCGGACTATGGATTTCTGCTTCGGGCGAGGGCGTAGGGGATTCAGATTCCGTCTTGCGGCGCTTGCGGCCACGGCGGGGTAGGCTTAACGTGTCGGTGGAGGGAGGGGGAGACGAGGACGGAGAAATATCACCGTCTTGGCGCGCGCGCAGCCATGCAGTTATGGTCCGTACGTCCTCGGGAGGCATCTGCCGCACCAGCTCTACCAGATCACTCAACCGGTCCTTCCCCAATGCAGGGAACCTTAATTCGCCGACTTCTATCATGTGGGAATTGCGGGATTGAGGAGATGATGATGAAGGGATATACGAGATATACAACGATTTGAACTAGGATGCGTTTAGTTGATGAAATAGATGAGGAATAGAAATGCTTACTGCTTGTACATGGTCAGAGTCTGGGCCCCGTTTGCGCTTCGAACATCCGGCAACTGGCTGCACCCCGCTGTCTGTATCGCCCTCTCCTTCCTGTTGTCTTGAATTCGCCTCCATTTCGGCCTCCCGATTTCGTTCCTCGTGCTCCGCATCTGTTTGAATAGGATCAGAGTCTGGCGTCGGGGTGCGCTCTGAGTGCGGAGTGGCGTGCACATCTTGGTGTTCTTCGTCGTCACTTGAATTGACGGTTGGTCTCCCTCCGTCTGAATTCATTTCCACTTCCGTCTCCTAAAGTCACGACTGGGGTTTAGCAGATCCTTATACAGAATTAATAGAAATACTCACCGCTTCAACATGAGCAAAAGGAGTCTGTGTGCGCCCGGACGCGACCATTCTCCCTATTTCGTCTTGCCCTGAATCAATCTCCATCTCCATTTCAGTCTCCTGATTCCTTTCTTCGGGTTCATCATCGTCTTGTTCATCCATCTCCGGTCCAGCCTCCGTCGTCTCGCTGGCTCTTGCTGCTGGTAGCCGGCCATCCACATCGACTTCCTCTTTTCTTCGCCACGGTCGATCGCATCCTTCCCCTCGGCCAGTCAAAACACAACCACGGCATCCACCACCGTTTCCCAGCACCTGCTGCTGCTTTCGAGATGTCCACTCACAGCGCCACCCGCGTTCCCTGCACGGCGCGCATGGTTCAGACGTGACGCGGTACGCCTCCAAATCCCAAGCAGCGAGCGTAGGCGGAGGCGGAAGCGTGATATCAATGTCAGAAACTTCCGGCCCACTCGACGACGGGTCAGAAGTGTCGAGCGTAATCTGCACACCCAGAGCGACCATCCCAGCCCATGTTTCCAGGCCGACCTCTTGTCGCGCTTTACGTCGCAGAATTCCGCGCTCTTTGCCTCGGAGTGGCGTCGATGTAATCAACGACCGCAAGTGCGTATTGCGAATGAGTGGCCCTCGCTCGGTTAGTCGCGCGTCGCGAGCGGCAGTCTCCAACTGGCGGAAGCGTTAACAAGCTTCAACACGAGATTCAGAATGATGGTACACACATTTCCTAGCGCCTCCAAGCCCTTGCCCTTCCCGATTCCCTTCTTTGTCTCCTGCCCGAAGAACAGCTGGTCCGCAAAGGTGGTCATCGCGGGCCTCTGAGACGTGCGCTAAGCGGCTGAGTCCTTCGGCACTCAGTATGTCGATCTGTGGTCTGTGGCCTTCCACGAGTGGCAGTGGCGGCGATATAGTCAGAACCAAGAAATATCTCGCGACAAAGGCTTTGGACGATGCGAAGAGGGGCGCCTTTCCCACGCGCCCTAGACGGGAAATCCTCGGGCCGGATTTGCCTGTGGCATTTGCTCTGCTTTTGAACGGTCACTGCTGTTGACGCGCGAAGTTTCATTTCCGATGTTTGCACACGGTCCTTTGAGATGACATCAACTAATACATGAGGTCCTTCCGTGTGAGAGCGCTACGGATCATCATTCGAGAGTGCTCTAGCGCGCGGGTTTTTTGTCTTTGGAGAATTGGATCGCGACATGAGGCGACATACTTACTATCCTGATACTGTAGATCTGTCAACAATTTGTTGACAGGACGAATAGAAGGAGACTATCCTATTTCGCTGCTACCACTTGAAATGCTCCCTGCGCTGCCGGCGTAGGTGGACTATTGTGTGCATTGAAGATTCATACATGTCTTCGGTTTACGCCGTACGAACTGAACATGGAGCACCACTAAGTACACAGAAGTCCCTTATAGAACACGATCTGACTTTGCTTCCGACGTTCAAAGGGCTTGTTCCGCTGAATGCTGTCCACTGTTTTGGAGTAAGTACACCGTCCACTTCGTGGCGCTATAGCACTGAGTTGCTACCAGTCTGATCAGAAAAAACTAAGAAGCTACACGAGCGTCGTGATGATGTTCTAAATTCCGCTATCATTGCCGAAAGCGCTTTACGCGGATGAGCGCGCGTTGAAGAAGGCAATCGAGCTCTACCTAAAAGTGGGGATAGTGCATATCGCAATGTATCAGAGGAAGAGAATCTATGGCTTCCAAAATTCACTTTTGATGTCATCGTGCTCAAGACGGTGTGTCCATAGTTGAAGTCCTGCCGACAATCTAACTCCTCTGCTGTTTCGATGTTTTCTCTTGTGTTTTCTAAATGCTCTGGACTGCTTTCGTCACTGGCAGGAGGAATGTCAGGATACAGCACTGCTACGGGTACACCTTAAATCGTCGTGAGCGCTTGTTCGGTATCTCGAACCGTCACCATTCAGTTGGTGATCTCGGCATCTCGCCTTTCCTTTTCCTAACACTTGGAGTCCTTGCTAGGCACAAGGAAACTTTACTCATGGAATCACTTCTTTGGGTGTTTCCTTTTTCTCCCAGCTGTGTATACCCCCGAACGGCCTTGGCCGATCGGAATCTTAAAACTTTACTGATATTTCTCATGGAATCCTTTTCCAATACATTGAGACGTATACCACGTCGTAAGCTAGTACTTCTTTGGGTGTTTCCTTTTTCTCCCAGCTGTGTGTACCCCCGACCGGCCACGATATATCTTCAAGATTTCCTCAAGATGGGCCATTGTTATCCACACTCCTCTTCCTACTTCTCCTAGGCATGCTTCCCGCCCAACCTCCCACTTTGGTCGCTGCAGAAACAGCGCAATCTCAGTCTGACAAAACGTGGCTCTTCGCTCTCGTGATCACAGCCTTCACCTTTTTGGGCCGTTACCTTCTTCCACGCTACTGGCCAAGCCAAATCATCCATGCGACGATAGACCGGGGGACAAAGGCCCAAGCATGGTTCAAGGACCTCAACCTTGAACGCATCAGCGAACAAGAGATCGAGCTTGGTTCAAAGGCTTTTGGGTACGTTGTACACCTTCCACGTCGTCGCTCTACAGCACTGAACTGCTGTCAGTCTCATCAACAAGGCTAGGGCACTACGCCAGCGTCATGATGAGATTCTCGATTCTGGCTTCATCAAATATCTTCGATCATGGAAAGCGCTTTATACGGATGCGCGCGCGTTGAAGAAGGCGATGGATAACATCGAGCTCCACCTAGACGTCGGTATCGTTCGCGTTTTGTTTCGCCGACACGCATTGTAATGCATCATACAGGAAGAAAATCTGTGTCGTCGACAATCCGCTTTTGAAATCATGCAAGCGTGGATGAATCGTGCTCAAGATGGTGCGTCGAACACAATCGTTGTATCCCTGCCTTCAAACTAACTTCATCTATAAGCCGATGATGCCCTGGTTTCTTTACTCCCGACGTAGGAGCTGGGAGGAACATTATATCAAGTCTGTTCTGTTTCGATGTTTTCTCAATGCTCTGAAGTGTTTTCATATATGTACACATACTACACTGTCTGTTCTGTATCATCTCTTCTACGCTTCTCATACATACAATCGAATCTATCAAGTAGAATATTTAATTGAATCGGAGGAATAGAGACCCATACCCGCCAGAAGATCTAGCAAATCATCTGAACGATGCCTGCCACTGAGAATTTGTGCGATTTCTTTCGCGTCTGTGTGGGAGCGGGGGAAATAAGAAAACTACATTTAACGTGCACGCCGACGTGTAGAGAGCACGGTAGCCAAACCGCCAGAATATACGCGTCAATTCCTGACGGCGATTGGTTATCCAGTGGACGAGAGGCAACGCGACTGGACACGCCGGTGATGATTATTATTGACCCCGGGAGCAGGCATTTAATTATTGCAAACGAGAAAAGTAATCGACGAGAGGTGGAACGAGTGGTTCCAACGTAGCGTCGCCACTATCAATGAGGTTCGATGCTTCTAGACGTGGAGTGTAAGAGCAGGTTTTATTGAGCCCCGCATGGGATAGCCGGCGAGATAGCTGACCGATATCCTGACGAGGGATGGAGGTCAAGCTTCTGAGCCTACCCATTGCCGCGAGGACGGAGTTCGTGTCGCTCCCACGTCTATTATGGGGGTGACTGCTGGAAGTGATGGAACAGATAACCGTGGGTACTGAATGGAGCTTAGTAGGCGTAGCATTCAGATTGGCCGAGCACAGCGCCAAAGATGTCTGGCACGTTTCACGAATATCAACGACGAGGATCAAGGTTGCACGTCGCGTAGACGAAAGTGGGCAAGGCCGGGGGCGACTCCAGGGCGACGATCACGTTGATGGTGTGGTCCGCATCGTGGGAACGGTGACGTCGGTCGGACTGGAGTTGTTTTTGAACCCCCACATCGTTTCCCCACACATCCCGAATCCCGGCTCTAATCCCGCCGTAGCGACTCAATTATCGATTGAAAAGACAATGTCTACAGAGCGGCGCGATGTCCGGCAGACAATGCTTTTCGGTATGTTTATCAGCGTCCAATTATTGCAACCAATCTGACTATTTCGCTGTCAAGAATGCGCCTGGGAGGTAGCAAACAAGGCAGGGCGACATTTATTTCGCGACTATGCACTCGCTGACATTTGCCATAGGTTGGCGGCATATACACTGTTATCAAGACAAAAGTGCCCGTCACGGTCAGCGAGTACGGGGAGCGCTACTGCCTCATCGGTCCACTGTCATACAAGACGGCGCCCATGGAGGTCGAGCAGCAGGAACCGACCGACCCTCACATGGCCAGTACACTCGAGAGTATGCGCGCCCAGGGCGTCAAGGCATTATACGGACGATGGCTGATCGAGGGCGCACCCAACGTTCTGCTCTTCGATACCGGCAGCCAGTACGACCGCCTCGACGAGTGGAAGGGCGATCTGTGGAATCTCGCTGGAATTCCGAGCCCACCGCATGACCACGAGACGAACGAGACTATCGTATTTGGGTACCTCGTCGCGTGGTTCCTCGGCGAATATGTCTCGCGCCAGCTCACCACTGCCGTCGTCGCCCACTTTCACGAATGGCAGGCAGGCCTTGCCATCCCCCTCTGCCGCAAACGCCACATTGATGTCACTACCGTCTTTACCACACACGCGACGCTTCTCGGACGTTACCTCTGCGCAGGTTCCGTCGACTTTTACAACAACCTCCAATACTTTGACGTGGACCACGAGGCCGGAAAACGCGGAATCTACCACAGATATTGCATCGAACGTTCCGCTGCGCACTGCGCCGACGTCTTCACCACCGTTTCTCACATTACCGCCTACGAAGCAGAACACCTTTTAAAACGCAAGCCCGATGGCGTCGTCCCCAACGGATTGAATGTCGTCAAGTTCCAGGCCATGCACGAATTCCAGAACCTTCATTCCACCTCCAAGACCAAAATAGACGAGTTCGTTCGCGGACATTTCTATGGTCACTTTGACTTTGATCTCGACAATACATTATACGCGAGTTTTTCCCTGTGTATCTCCGTTTCCTTTCTGACGCCCCAAACAGATGTTTACAGCCGGTCGATACGAATACCGCAATAAGGGTGTCGACATGTTCATCGAGTCCCTCGCCCGGTTAAATTACAGGCTTCAAAAGGCCGGTTCGACTGTCACCGTCGTCGCGTTCATTATCATGCCTGCCGCAACCAACTCTTACACGATCGAGGCGCTTAAAGGACAGGCTGTCACCAAACAACTGCGCGATACCGTGACCGAGATACAGAACCGGATAGGAGCCCGCTTATTTGATCATGCAGCACGGTTCCACGGCGACACCCAACCCCTTCCCGACCTGCTCTCTGCCGAAGACCAGGTGCTCTTGAAGCGTCGCATATTTGCGCTCAAACGCAACTCCCTCCCTCCCATCACGACCCACAACATGGCTGACGACGCCAATGATCCGATCCTCAACCAGATCCGACGAGTGCGGTTGTTCAATCACAGCCACGACCGCGTCAAGGTCGTCTTCCATCCCGACTTTCTCAACTCGAATAACCCGATTCTTGGCCTCGACTATGAAGAGTTTGTTCGCGGCTGTCATCTCGGCGTCTTTCCCAGCTACTACGAACCATGGGGATACACGCCTGCAGAGTGCACCGTTATGGGTATCCCCAGTATCACGACGAACCTGTCTGGGTTCGGGTGCTTCATGCAGGACTTGATTGACCGCCCCGAGGACGAGGGCTGCTACATCGTGGACCGACGCATGCAGAGTGTGGAGGACTCTGTGAACCAGCTTACGGACCACATGTTTGGGTTCTGCAACAAGACGCGGCGGCAGAGGATCAACCAGCGGAATCGGGTCGAGCGGTTGAGCCCGTTGTTGGACTGGAAGAGTCTGGGGATCGAGTATAGCAAGAGCCGGCAGTTGGCGCTGAGAAGGGCGTATCCGGAGGAGTTTTATGGGGAGGAGGACGGGCAGGATTACTTTGAGTTTGGAGGCAAGATGCCGCCGATGAGTGTCCCTGCTAGTCCGCGGTGGAAGGGTGCTGCGACGCCGGGCGATATAGGGACGTTGACGGAGGAGATGCAGAGGTTGCAGACGAGCGATTATAATGGGTTGAGTGTTGATGAGGATGATAATTATCCTTTGTAAGTCGTCCTTTTCTCTTCTTTGACGGCCTGCTGATAGTTTGTCACAGCCCGTTGGTGATGAAAGTGCGGTCGCGGAGTGGAAGTGTGAGGAGCGGCGCGAGCACCCCCGGCGGGAGCACGTTTATGAGTCTGAGCGAAAAGGATTTGGCTGCGGCAGACAAGGCGTTAAGCCAGGTGAATGGTGTATAGGACAATTATACTTAGTACTTATTTTGGAATTTGTATGTGTTGAAATAGATGGTGAGGGTTCAGCGGACCCCAAGTCAGAACAGCTTGATTGCCCTCTCCATGATGGCAAGAGAGAGACAAATGGCTGGGTGAAACCATCCGCTTGTGTACTACATAAGCATCACGATAGGGGCTAAACGAACGACCTGTTCAATTAGATGTTATGCTTTGACTGCCAGTTTCGATTGTGATCCTTTTCCTTTGGGGATGTGAAACTAGTATGTCGCTTCTCGGTCTTATCCACCAGCTGATTAGGCTATCGCTCGCGTAGTCGAGTGGTTCATTTTCATTGCGCTATTGCACAAGGTGGCTAGGTGTCGTTTCGATGCCAAAGTTACCCGTCAGGCGCGGAAAATACACGAGATTATAGTCCTGATGTATCGCTTCCTTTGGTCCGTGCACTTAGTACGATGTCAACGCGAGATGTTGTATCACTTTCACGGTCATGGATCCGAAGTACGGTATGCTGTATCATTTCGACCGACCGTTCGGTTACGCGTTCCGGAATTTTTTGATGTGTGCAATAATTTTATTTCGATTTATAGGATTTTTTGGGATTTGTCGGAATATTATGTAATGAATGGTCGGTCGAAATGGTACAGTGTTCTCATTCTTTGTGTACTAGCCTCGACCCAACTCCCCGCCTCAGCTCCAGAATACACTACCGAGGACGTTCTCTCAACGGTGCCAGGAAGAAGAAAGTCCGTTGTGGCTGGGCCATCCATTAGTTCCATGTATGAGTGTGGCGCACAACTTGAGGATGTCGACCTCGAGCAACTGGCTGCTCAACTTTAATGTTTACTTTCTTCATAGGGCTACCGCCGGCTGTTCCAATTCCGAGTCAGCCCCGAAATGCATACCCGACTTGCTAGTTTTTAAAATGTGCGCTCAGAGGACAACGAGTTCCGACATGCCATGAAGTTCCTTCTGCACTCTTATCATGGTTGACGGTGAATTCATCCCAGTCCGGACCAGTGGTATCCTTGGACAACTTGTTGGCATTTCTCTTCATGCAGCTGGCCGGGACTTTGTTGTCTTGTGGGTAAATTTCGAAAGACCATTTATTGTCTCTCGAATCTACATATCATTTGTCGTAGTAAGTAGCCTGAGTATGATAGCATACAATAGGATGTCCATATCACTACATCCATCCTCTCGCAGTCCCACGTCCACCGCCATGCCCACGCTCCTCGTCGATAGCGAACAAAGTGTCTATCAACTTAACAGGAAGCCGTGTATCCTGTTCCACCGGTGCCGACGTCGACGTAGTCTTCTGCGCAGAAACATACGGCCGTGTCGACGCCGGCGCTGGCAAAGGCGACTCAGCCGTCGACGTCGGCTTTGCCTTTGCGGGAGTCGGGGAACTCGTGTTGGCAGCGGTCATCCATGAATAATTGCCACCGATACCCGCTGCCACGGCATTCGACATTTTCTTGCGCACGTCCTCGTTCATATTCCTTGCTGTTACGTCCGGGCTATCCTTTTTTCGCCTCTCGCTGCCGTCCTGAAATCTCGCAGCTTGGGCGGCAAGTGCAGCGGCAGTCATGTCTGCGCACTCTTTTCGTTCCCGCCGAATGCGTATATCCTCTTCACGCTCAATCTTTTCGATGGCTTCAAGCTCATCGCTGCGGAGGAGAATGCTCCACTTGGGCTGGCCATCCTCATACAAGGACGCTGGTCGGTCGAATTGAGTATCCGTCCGGTGGTGGGCAGCAGCGATCGTGGCTATGATGAGGTCCTGCAGGCGCGCTCTGAGCACCAGAGCCATGTAGTTGACAGAATCCTCTGGTATTGTTCTGATTTTGTGTTCGGTTGATATGGTGCGCATGGTAGTGCCCAGGAAATGTGTGTCGAAGGATGCCTGCTTCCGGGTTCGGTCTTTGGTATAGGCTGAGCCGCACGAGTACTGCGATCTCTGTAGAGATCCCTCCTCCGCCTACAAAAAACTTAGTAAGACCGTCTCGAAGAATGGCGGAGCATGTACCCGCAAGTCAACACCGACGCTCCCCAGAGCGTCATTCAGCGACGCAATATCCGACGAGTCCACTGCACTATTGCCACTGCCACTCACCTGCGCTGCTGGTCGCACCTGGTAAGGCTGATACGGCGATGCTCTGCAGAAGAGCAGTTAAAGCGACATCAAGTAGGAAATCGAATATATGTACGCTATCGTCGTGGCCGGTTGCTGCTGGAGAGCAGGGTCAATCGGAATTTCTATAGCACAGTCAATGCAGAACATGACCGTGTCTGGCTACGAACGAGTGGCTGTCGGTGCCGGAGTCGCAGATGAAGGAGTACTATTTTCTGGCTTTGTCGGATTCATGACTGGCCTGGTGGCGGTAGGAGGAAAACGCGATCGGTCACACAACTTCCATAATCGTGACATGTATCTCGTTCTTCTCGACCACCACCATCTGTGAATAAAAACGATTTCCTCTCTCATTTAATTCTGCGCGTCGACTTTCTCCCCAGACCAAGTCAGGGTTGCTGTGCTTCTCGAAGCAGACACTTGTTACGCCCGTGGAAGATGAATGTAGCACGAGCTGGCTGGCCACCGAGATCCGTTCTGGAGGCTCGATGGACCGACGACGCCCTCTGTATAGAGCTGAGTCGTGACTTGTATTTGTGGCGCTTCTCCTAGTTTCAAGATATACGTTTTAATAAACGCTTTCTTTTCAACGTAAACCGTCGATGAACTTGCAGAAAGAAAGCGCGGTTCGAATTCTAGCTGCCGTATGGTTGGAAAGCGGAAACGCAAACCCGGCGTGGTGATTAGTTCTCTACTCTTTACACCATCCTCGGGCGACCACAGGGGATGGTCTTCCGTTACGGATCACAGGAACTGGACCAGAGAGCGTCTCCAGGAGCAGCCGTTCATGCTCAATTACATAGACAAGCACTTGCTTACTTGTGAGATTTCTGGCTACTATCCCATTCTTTTCTCACATAAGATCCTAGCCTTTTTTCCCACTTACATTCAGTCATTCAACAGAAAACAGTCTCAATTATTTCCCGTGATACCCTTCCCACTCGTATCACTTCAACAGCAGTTCAATGGTGAGTAATTTTTGCTCTCTTTTGTTGCTGTTCTCACTATCGTTCCCTGCCCAGCCTGTACTGAACACTTATCATACGGTTATGGACAACCCAAGATGCTTCGACTTGGAAAACGTGCTCCGTCTTCTTAGCTATCCTCGCAGCAGCCTATCGCGCTTCTCCCTCACGCGACTGTCTTGGCTGGCATTTCGTTCAGGCTGGGACGCGTCGTTCGACGTTGGCGATCATGTTCGCCTGACCATACAAGGACCGTCGATCCCGTCAACACTTTCGAGTTTTTCTCTTTCAAAGATGCCTTCGGCGCCGGTTTTCCTTGAGTTACGTCTTAGATCGATATTTCGACCTGTCTGCCTCAACGCCGCTGCTTGGGATGATACTGCATGCAGACTCCTCGGCGCGCGACTAGCGGTGTTAGCGAGCTGACTTGGGCAGGTCTGCTTTGGGACACGTTGGTGTCCTAACAGCGTATCTTGGCCGGGCTTGTTTCTCGGAAAACGTGCCTATTTCACCATGTTGACACTGATTTCTGACCCTGTCTTAGATGTCAACGCTTCTGCAGCAGATTCCCTGCTACTTCGACCATTTGATTGCTTAAGGAACGGAGAGGTGGGGGATCTTCTTGGCTTACCAGCGTTTATTGGCCTTGTCGGCTGGCCTTTTCGGTCCAGGAAATCGGTGAGGATTCTCGCTTCATTTTTTGGACCAGTCTGACGCTGGGGGATGTCCATCCAGAGAACACTTCGGGGCCTCCGAGATTTGCCTTCGCGCTGGTTTTAGGATCCACATTTGGAACCCGGGAACATGTTAACTTAGCGGCGCCTGTTCTCCTCGGCGGAGTGGCTTGAGTTTATGGGGAAAATAGTCAGTTTATCTGGGTTATTTTCAGCTCTATAATCTAACAGCTTTGGCATCAGGTCCAGTTTGGGCGTTTAACACGATTGGTTTATCCAGAAGACTCGTTCTCGCGGCAGCTGCGCTGTTCTACTGTTAAGGATATCTAGTTGACTTACCGAGACGGGCAGCAAGAGGCTGTATTTAATTTTCCTTTTCCTTTTTGCATAAACTTATCTACTTATTCGTAGGCTGTACTTGAGCACAGCACGTCGTACAGCCTCCTCGAGGACTATAAAGGTCCAGCTTCAACAGCTGGAACCTCACCTTTTACCTACCATGATTACACCTGACTTGACATTTCGATTACCTTGATTACTTGTGCTTATTTCTCACTCGCGACGTACAACTCGTCGCAATACACTCTATTTTCTCCTCATTATACTCATGATCTCACGAAGCGTGCTATATACGTTCTTCGACGCGATCGAACCCTCTTCGCACGACGCGAAGCAGCTCAGAATTACCGACATTCATAACACTGGTGGACACATTGGCTTCATCGCCAACAAGAACATTGCTGCTGAACTCCCAAACACTGGCAGAAGTAGATATCGTTCTGCAGCGCATGCACGAGATCCTGGCGAGGTACAAAGAGAAGCAAGCGACACAACAAGAACAAGCTACGGAACGACGACTAGCTATGGCCCCCAAACCTTCCACTGACGCACAGCAACCTGCGGCGCAGGCTACAGCACAGTCTCACACAGCATCCCCGCAGGCGACAGGCAGTGCGACACAGCCTCAACCACAGCCGCAGACACGGCGACGGACATCGCCTGTGACACCGCCAAAAAGCAGTGTACCGGAGATGCACGCAACGGAGGAAGAAGAGAAGCCAGAACCCTCAGAAGAGATTGATGACCGAAATGTCGACAAAAGTCGCCGGAAGAAGGGGAAGGAAGCAGTTCATGGGAGGATCAAGCCAGCCCAAGTGAAAGAAGCATGGGCTAACCTGCAGTGGAACCTCATCGAGGATGCGCCAAAGCTCGGAGCACGCTTGAAAGGTGGCTTCACCTTATCGCGCACGACAAGGGCGAAAGATAATTTGATGTCAGAGATGGTGACATTACCGTCGATTACTCACTTACAGGTGAAGTCATTAATTAATCGTTATGTGGAGGAGGTATGCAGGCATGATCCTGACTATGCAAGTTTTCTAGCTAGGCTGTGGCAGGAGAGAAGGCTGGAAGCCTTGGAAACACTAACGGAAGCAACGAATGGTGAGATAGATTATCCAACACTTACTACACTCTCCCTTCCACAAGTGCTTAGTACTTTTTCGCGTGAAATTGACTTTTTATATCAGGCAATAAAAACTCCTACGATTATGCGTACAACTGATGAGGAAATCTACGAATACAAGCCAAGTGATACGCCATACTTGAGATTCATGCAATGTATACAGAGTAAGATCAATATTGCAAGTCGCTCTTTAGCCAGTGCTGGGAAGAAGGCACGATCTCTCCCCGTTCCACAGTGGGGTATAGAAAACGACCTTGACCTGTGGGTAATGGAACATGACTATGAGATCCAGGCACTCGGACTAATAGCGCAGACGGAACACTTACTTGCAACATTGGACAAGTATCATGACTGGGAGACAGGAGCTCCTCGTCAGATGGATCCTGAGAGTGAGACAGTGATACTTCAACATTGAGTAGAAGAGTACTATTCGGGAACATCACGTGTTGCGCCACAGACGCAGCGATCCTCGTTTTCAAGGGGTTCGGGACAACCTGAGAATGAATCAATATCCCAATTCTTGGCGGAAAGGAGAAACGAACCATCGACTCAAGCGCGTAATCCTGAAAAGCACACGCGATTCTTCGAAAAGCCGGAAAGCGCAGAAATTCTGGTGCCAGGACCTTCATCAAGCCCTGAGGCCAGTCGAAATCAGTCATTTAGGCCTTCATTGCAAGATGAGTCGATTTCCGCAGCCTTTAAACCAGCTCAATATCCAACACGAGGAGGAAGTATGACTGGCAAAGGACCCTTTGAGGAATCTATTGATGCAGGTCCGTCAGCGCCACTTCCGAATGTCACGGGAAGTCAGAACTCGAACCAAGGAACTCGTACAAGTCGCATCTCTCAGACCCCGCCTTCTGTCTTCAGCGGGTATGTACCTCTTTCCCAGGCATCGGCAGGTGAGTCACTTAGCGCGCCTCAAGGCGTCGATCCACGCAGTCGAGAACCTAATCCTCAAGGGATGCAAGGTGCAGAATCAGACCCCAGCGCAATCCGATTCGCGCAAGCGACTGCACGCATGCAAGAGCGTGCAGGATCAACGAACAATCACCCAGCTAGGCAGGTAAGTCCGTCCTCGAGGCCTGACCTGAGTTCATTCAACGCCGGAAATGCCTCCGGATACGTACCACCTTACACACCATACACTGCGGCGCCAATGTACATCGGTGCAGGATACGGTAATCCTGCACAACCGGCGGGGGTGACTCGAACGGGGACCTCACCAGTCCCAAATCAACCCTCGACATCCACTGTTACGGGACAGCCTGAAAAAGGAACCAGTTCAGTTGGTCCAAATGTAAGTGGTGAACATACCTTTGCAAGTACTAATTTTCCCTCAGGAAATGGAGGTAATGCAGCTGGCGGTACTCCTCCATTTGGTGAAGGCGGCGGAGGTTCTCCCTTTGGTGGTGGAGGTAATTATCCTGGTAGAGGAAGTCATTCCGGAGGAGGCGGCGGTCATCCTGGAGGAGGCGGCGGCTTCCCAGGTCCTGGCGGAGGTGGTATGCCTGGTCCAGGTGGAGGTCAACCTGGCGGAGGAGGTGGTCATCCCGGTAATGCTGGTAACCCAGATCCGAATCGATTTGACGCGCACTTTGACATGAAGCTGAAACTCAGCGACGTTGAGACTTGGGATGGAGATACAGACCGAATCATCCATTGGTTCCGTAAAATGGACAATCTGGCAAGTATGAGCATCTGAATGCGACAACAACTTGGTCGTATTGTGCCAAAACGACTCACCGGAGCAGCAAGCGAATGGTATTGGTCGCTTCCTTTTGATCACTGACGTCTTATTGAGGTCGAGTGGGCGACGTTGAGAGAAGAAATCGCGGGCTACTATATGATAAAGAAATAGTGGGAGCGCTTGAGAAAACGGTCCGGTGACGCATGCTTTAGAGAGACAGGACATACCAAAGAAACGCCCAGCGAATACTTTATTCGAAAAGCGGATCTGCTGTCAACAGCATATAATTTCAACGATTCTGAAATGATCAGTGAAATAATGCAAGGCGCGCCCAGTCAATGGAACATGATCTTGACAACTCACCTGTACCAATCAGTGGTAGATCTTCAACGCGCCATGCGTTTCCATGAAGAAGCTCTTATAGAGTGTCTACCTCAACGTTACCGTTATGATGACAGGTTTAACCGTGAGCGAGAACGTACCGTGCGCGTAAACTTGGTCGGAGCATCCGACAAACTTCCACCCCCAGCATTTCCGAAGGATGATTCCAATGTAACAAAAAAGGGTCTGACTCCGAAGGCTAAAGGAGCACATCCGTGTCGGCACTGCGGCAGTTCGATGCACTGGGATCGAGAATGCAAGTATACAAAGAAGGCGTTTAGAACGGCTCAGATGCGTCTAGCTCAGACCGACGATGACTTGCGCGAAGCCCTAGACGAGTATGAGGACTTGTACTGTGTTGTACTCGACGAAATCGAGGATTCCGAGTCAGATTCAGACAACTTGGATTTTGAAGAGACCCCTCAGTTTACTCCTCAGGAAAGTAATGAGGCTGCTGAAAGAGCTCTGGGGGGTATGAGTGAAGATAAAGCTCATAATTCAGACACAAACCTTGCAGCAACCTCAGTACATTCCTCGCCGGCGCGCAGTGCGCGGGCCTGTACGGCATATTATGACCAACCCGCACTTAACCGCCGTTCAAGAAGACGTCTAGCGAAAGAAATAGGGCGGGTTAGCTATCGAGTCAAATCTGACGTTAATGCGCACCCAAGTCGTCCACTGCTGGAACTGAAGAAGTTTATGGCGCGACCAGCAGGCTGCACATTCCTAGGCAGTAAAGCAACGCAAACTCGAGCTGGCGTCAACGGTATCGGACTCAATACGATGAACGTGATTATTGATTCTGGATCGGACATCACGTTAATATCGGAGAAAGCTTGGAAACAGTTGACAACTCACCCGAGATCGCACCAAGGACAGAAGATCAACCTCATTCAAGTGACAGGCACCACAGTAATCAACGAGTTCATTAAGGTTGATCTTTATTTCGAGACTGACAAAGGACCTGTACAGATTGGTGTGGATGCATACATAGTTAAAGGCATGAGCTCACCATTCATTTTAGGCAACGACTTTGCCGATCAATATTCGCTGTCGACCATTTGATGGGAAGGTAAGACTTTTATCAATTTTTCAGATACAGGACGCGAAATCGAAGTCATTAACTCACTGAACAATTCACAGATTATGGAGAATGGTAAAAGTTTCCGGGTCTCGTTACATCTAGCAACATCGCCCGGATTAATGAGAGCCCAGATGCACAGGAAGGTGCAGAAGCGAAGGAGAAGCGAACGGTTGAAACAGAACAGAGGAGAAGTACGATCCCGAAGCCGGACAGTCCTAGGGCCTGAAACATGCGTCAGGATCCTAGTCGACGCACATTTTCCCCTCAAATCTGATAGTCTCTTTGTAGAAAGATCAATTCAGCAGGACAACAATGGCCGTACCTTCTGGGGTTCACCAGACTCCCTCATTCATCGCGACAATCCGTTCCTTCATGTGTCCAACTTTTCCGATGAAGTGATCACGATTGCGGCAGGGCAGGTCCTAGCCAAGGTGTTCAATCCACGAAACTGGTTAGACAGAGCCCCGGCGGACAAAAGGACGCGTCGTAAGCAGATTCAACATGTGGATTTCGTCCGACATATGGTGGAACAGAAGAAAGATGCGGCCACCGGTCCGATCTCTGAGACGCATTCATGGGTGATCAAAAGTCAATCAAACATCACTTCTAAAGCCCAGCGAAACGCAACGGAGACAGACGACCCCTCATCATCAGAACCCGTCGACGGAGGACCGAAGACTGCAGACACGTCTCCAGAGCCTACTACGACGGCAGAATTTACGACCTCAGTTCACATCTCACCCGACTTGACGGAAACGCAGCGATCTCAACTCGCAGAAGTGTTAGAGAAGAATCGTCTTGCTTTCGGTCTCGACGGATGACTCGGCAACTACGACGCGCATGTAAAGATCCAAATGAAGCCTAACGCTATTCCAGTATCCCTGCCCCCTTTCGCGGCGTCTCCTGCAAATCGAGAAGTCATAGACAAGCAGATGGACTCATGGATTCAACTCGGAGTCATTGAGCCTTCGAAGAGTCCATGGGCCGCTCCAACGTTTATCACTTATCGAAACAGTAAGCCAAGGATGGTAGTTGACTATCGGAAACTCAATGCCATGGTAATACCAGATGAGTTTCCCCTACCGCGACAAGACGATATCACTCAAGCTTTAAGTGGTGCGCAATGGCTAACTACTTTGGACGCTCTCTCAGGATTCACTCAGCTTACCATCCACGAAGACTCACGCGATTTGCTCAGCTTTCGGTGTCATCGGGGACTCTGGCGTTTCGCGCTGATATGCAGTATAGGAATACGCCACAGAAATACACACACTCAAACACACAAAACAAAACAATCACTCGAAACTTCTGAAGTTTCTAATGGACAGGTACAAGGATCCGACCTTATCACCCATAACGAATTACAATCTTAGCCAAGATCGGGTGACTCAAGGAGGTTCCAAACAGAGGGAGGTAGAGGTGTACTTCCTAAACTAACACAAGTGCAGGTTCAAGGGAGCTTGGGGAGTTAACTTGTGGGATTCCGGAAGAAGGGGTAGCTTCCGATGTCTTAGCCGAAAGGTTGACACGCAAGTACGCTGAGTCTCGGAGGACTGCCGGTTGACTGTCTTGTGCACTCAATCTTCAACTTAACAGAACGCAGGGACCAAGATCGCCTTTGGGTACGTAAAGATCCGCGGGGCTTGGGTACGTCAAGTTGGTCTAAACTAACATGAAAGGCCTGACTTCTTATGTCTGAATCCGAAGCAGTTGCAAGCGCGGTGGCTCCGGGTGTTCTCAAGTCACTTCGTTACCGATACTTGCTTCTGTCGTTTAAAAACTCCATCTTGGGACAGAGGGACGTTCACAAGTACGGATGGCAAAGCTTCCGGGTACTAACTCGAAGTTCACCAGGTAACTATTACTGGTTCACGTTGTTCTGGTTGGGTTCTTAACTTAAACTGAGGTGGACACAAAAGTTCCGAGTCAAATAAACACTGGTATTCGCTTGTATGGCTATATACGCGGGTGTAGATTAACTACTGACTACGACGTTTTACAGGTACTTATATATTACAGAATCAGGTACATACAGTGTTATTCTTACTGGTGGGTGCGATTCGGTAGCTACTGTCGGTTCCTCAGACCTCCGGGTGACTCGTATGAGTCCGCGGATGATGTGCTTTCCGTGGTATTTGATATAACACCTTGTGCTCGTCTGACTCAACCATGTAGATAGTCCGGTTGGGACCTGGTTGGTTCCGACGTGTCGTAGTGTAGTTAGCTTTCTAAACTTTGTCTTCTGGGTTTGATACTTCGGTCCTTCATGTAGACCTGAGTTATAGCTTTCGAATGATACCCCACTTTCGAAGTGTATCTGTCGAGGCTGTTCTGATAACTGGTTTTCTATCTTTATAGTGGCCACACAGGGTGCCTGTCGAGTTGCGGTTCCGGTTCCGTTTGAGTCACTTCAACACTGCAGTACGGATGTATCTGTCTGCATCCGCGTGGTCTTTTGTTCGTAACGGAAGGATGATGCAAGATTGCGTGATTCCGGAGTCCTGTCTGACTCACAGCTTTCGGGGTTGAGGGTCCGTATGGATCCCAAGTTCAAGTAGATGAATGCAGTAGTCTCGTTGCAAAGGTCTTTCTGAACGAGCTCTGTGGTTCAGAACATGTCCCTAGTGTTCGGGTGGATACTATAGTGAATACATCGTATCCGAGTACTTGGAAAGGAAACAACCAGGATTGTAAGTCCGATTGTCCGACGGATGCGTGTGTTGCATCTGGGCGCATTGAGTATTTGATATTCAGGCACGTTTAGAGTTCTGTAGAACGTTACGGGAACTTCCGGTTGATTCGGGAGTTCAGTCCGTAGGCGCGTAATGGCCACCTTGGAGTCTCTTCGCGTCCTAAGAGAGTCTCCTAGAAGTCTTTGATAGACTTCTCAAGTACTATGATGTATTTGTATACATGTCTTTCCTACAAGAGGTCGTACAGAAATCGCAAAATATGCCTATTCTGTAGCCAGTTTGTACTGTGCGTATCAGCGCGAATGCCATTTGGTTACCGCAACAGTCCCAGCGTGTTCCAACGAGTTATGCAGAATGTCTTAGCACCATTCCTGTGGATTTTTGCTCTAGTATACATTGATGATATCGTTATATTTTCACTGACGTTCGAAGAACAATTAGATCACCTCCAGCAAGTACTACAAGCTATCGTCAAATCGGGAATCACATTGTCCCCGACGAAATGTAATTTCGCCTTTCAGTCTCTCCTACTTCTAGGACAGAAAGTTTCACGATTAGGTATGTCGACACATAAGGAGAAAGTGGAAGCCATTCTCATGCTGGAAACGCCACAAAACGTGAAAGAACTTCATACCTTTTTAGGCATGATGGTCTACTTCTCGGCATATGTTCCTTTCTATGCATGGATAGCACAACCCTTATTCCAACTACTTAAGAAGGGAACAGACTGGAATTGGACCTCTCTTCATGAGGAAGCATTCGGACTATGTAAGCAAGTGCTATCTAATGCGCCAGTATGGGGATATGCTATCGCTAACCTACCGTATCGTGTCTACACAGACGCCTGCGACTACGGTCTAGCGGGAATACTGCAGCAAGTACAACCTATCAAGATACGCGACCTTCAAGGCACGCGTATGTATGATCGTCTGAAGAAATCGTTCGAAGCCAAAGAAGCAGTTCCTCAGTTAGTAGCAGTACTATCCAAGGAATGGAACGACGTACCAGAAGTGGAAAACTGGGCAGAAGAATTCGAGGAAACCACAGTCTATGTCGAACAGGTTATCTGTTACTGGTCCCGAGTTTTGAAATCGGCGGAACGCAACTATTCACCCACAGAAAGAGAAGCGTTAGCACTCAAAGAAGCTCTCATTAAGTTCCAGCCGTTCATCGAGGGCGGCACTATCCTTGCCATAACGGATCACGCAGCACTAACCTGGAGTCGAACTTTTCAGAACATCAACAGGAGGTTACTCATATGGGGAACCGTCTTTTCCGCTTTCCCAAATCTGCACATCATACATAGAGCAGGACGAGTTCACTCGAACGTGGATCCAATTTCGCGCCTGCGACAGCGACTTCCCCCGGAGACAGGACCGAAATCGGATGCTTTACTAGCGGTAGACCTAATGAGAAGCAACGAAGATGCTTTGAAGAACATGTACAGCGAACTCGGAACTTAATTCGAGGAAAAGCTACTCACAATCGCGGGAAAGTATGTAGAGAGTCTGTCCCTCGAAGAATCAGACACACTTTTGAACGTGTACGAAGCGGAGATTGAGTACTCAGACAGCCAAAACTTACGAACACAGTGCAGCTGAAACTACAATGTACAGGTAAGTATGATAGAGGAAGAGATTAAGCGTTGGAGAGAGGCTTACAACGATGACCCACATTTCAAGGAAGTAATAGAGTCCATACAAGAACCAACACATTTGAGCAATGCTAAGTTCCCGCAGTACTTCTATGCCGACAATGGCCTGGTATTTTTCGAAGACGCGAATGGAAACAATCGACTATGCGTACCGCGCTCAATGCGCGTAGAAGTAATGGACTTAATACATAACTCAGCAACGGAATCAGCCCACGCAGGATATCATCGGCGATACAACCGTCTAGCAGGTATGCACTACTGGCCAGGCATGTCGCGGGATCTAAAGCGATACATCAGTACGTGTGATGTGTGTCAGAAGACAAAACCACACCCCATGCACCATGAACAATTAATTGTCCCCCTATACTTATAGTGCTGGCTGTTCCAATGTTCACCTGCATAATCATTTCTATTCCTAGAGCCTGTAACGCACTCCAGGTGGGTTCCCAATGCGGTCAGACAGATCCAGGCAGGTCAGCCAGATTGGGATAGGCCTATTTGGGATGGGGAGGGAGGGTCCTAATTGGGATGGGATGGGGTGGGTAAGGAATAGCACGGGAGGATCCGCGGGTGTCGAGAGAGACACCCACGCCCGTGCCCGCCGCGGGTTAACACCCGTACCATATGGGTACGGGTTAGGCGGGTTGTCTAACCCACGGGATACCCCATGGGCTTAGAGGTGGATTCATGCCGGTCGACAACCCCTGAGCCATTGCGCGGGGGCCATCGGCATGCATGAGGAAGATGGGGAAAGGAAGAGCACAGAAATGACACAAGCAAGGCTGGCGAGGACGAGAGCAACACAGTCGAGGTCATAAGCACTGCGAGACAGTTGTCCTCTTGTTGAAGTTGATCTGAACAATGAGCCAAAGATAAGCATCCAAGGGAATAGAGGAAAGATACATACCGTTTAGGCCATGACGCATCCACGACACCATCCAGGCTGATAATGCATCCTTGATCGCGAATAACAGATAACGATTCAGGCAGCACTGCGGCGCCGTTCAGCCAGTGCCGTTCTAGAGCGCCGTCGGCCAGAATTCCAACACAGAGTCCCCCGTCGTCTCAAGCGCGAAGTCATCGAAGCACAAGCAGATATGCTAAAGGTCCCGATAAATTGAGGGCAGAACAGAGCAAAAAAGGAGAAAGCAAGTATAGAAATCAAGGAAGAAATAATGGGAGACCTCACATCAAGTCTCTAGCCTCCCATACACATTGTCATTGATGTACAGTGGTGGTGGAAAGCAAGCGGAGACTGGACGCGCGTCGCTTCCCACGAGTCGGCAGTTGCCGGATCGTGGTGCTAGTTAGGATGCTGAGACGTCTACTGGATGTACCAAGGATGTACATAGCAAATTGACCTTCAAAGAACCTTACATATTGTTATGGGTGTCCATGGGTGTGATGGGTGGCCCGCGGGTGCTGGCTCGTCAACCCACACCCGTGCCCACACTAACCCGTACCCGCAACCCGCGCCAACCCGCCGAACCCGTGCTATTCCTTAGGGGTGGGGTGGGGTGGCCTGATGGCAGATCAGGGCTAGATCAGATATTGATGGGGG
>QLPD01001910.1:0-15803 GCA_003314085.1 Hymenopellis raphanipes
AGCAGCAGCGGAATGCCTCTTGACGAGCTTCTTTTTTGGTGCCACAGCTGGTTGGTCGTCCACGGCTGGTGGGTCCACGGCCGGCATCGGCCACCTCTTCAGCCTCCTCGCCTTGTTCATGAAAGTCTCCTTGACACAAAACTCTACCCCTTCAAAGAAGCACGTTCGACAATACTGTGACTGTGAGCTTCTGCCCCTGTGGTTAACCGGCCCCACAGTTACACGCTCGCACACCGTGTCCTCTCCGCGCGCGACACACGTTTGACACTACAAAACACACATCAGGATATCCATCAACATATAATGCAAAACCATAGACAAACCGGTATCGCACAAGGCGTAGCAGAGGCATCGAAATCCAAAATCCACTCGCCCACGTCGACGGACAGCTGATCCGGCGCCTGCAGCAGTATAATCCGCGTCCACAGCGGCAGAGGCACATCCACCTCACGCTGAAGCGCCTGCAAAGTGGCGAGCTCGAGGTCGGATATCACATCCCGCAGCTGCGCAAGCCACTCGTCCATCTCCGGCGACTCGAAACTAGCAAGATCCTCGTCGACGACAACGGGAGGATTATCGTATACGGCAAGGAACTGGGGGAAAACATGAACAGATGAAAGGGGTAGCAAAAGAAAAACATACCTCTTCCTTGAGATCATCATCCAGTTCAGATGGCTCATCCATCTCCACAGGCGCATCCTCCACCGGTTCCTCTTCTACATGCTCCGCAACAATCGATTTCTTGGGACGCCCTCTCGGTTTCTCCATCACCGCAGACGCATCCTCCACCGGTTCCTCTTCTACATGCGCCACAACAATCGATTTCTTAGGACGCCCTCTCGGTTTCTTCGTCTTCTCCTGACTCTGCACCTCCTCCTGTATTCTTACCAACCCCCCCAAGCTCTCCGGCAGCACACACGCCCTCCCAGCCCCCGTCCCACACTTATCTCTCCCCTCAAAAAAACACTTGCGGCAAAACTTAACCCGCTCCCTCCAAATCGACTCACACCTTTCTTCCTCCCCACACTCCTGACACTTCTTCCTCTTCTCCCGCGCATGAATCTCAAACTCATGAATCCACTCGCCCACCTCAAGTGGAAGCGACTCCGGTGTCCTCTCCAGCACAATCCGAGTCCACATCGGCAACGGGACATCCAGCAGCTTCTGCTGCGAGGCCGGCATCGCGCGCAGCACCTCACGCATCCTGTCCACCCACTCGTCCATCTCGTCGCCTTCAACGTTCGCCGGATCTTCTTCTTCATCGGAGCAGGGAGGGTCCTCGTAGATAGCCAAGAACTAGATAGATCCCTTCAGCCTCATGTAAAGAACTGAGAAATGAACACACCTGATCCACCAAAGACACCTCAGCCTTCCGTGTCGGCTCTGGCTCTGGGTCCATCTCTTCTTCATCAGTCAGCTCATCCAGACTCTCTTCCTCCACGCCCTTTTCCTTGTCCACCTCCACATCCCCAGACGGCCATCCCGCCACCCGCTTACACGGTTTGCCAGACCGCCGGCACGCCATATCGCCCCTCATAAAGCACTCTCTACAAAACGCCGTAAACGTCTCGCTCGTCACCCTCTGGCACTCCACACCCCGCTCCACACACGCCCTGCACGAATGCTTCGCCAGCGTCGGCCTCAACGAAAAATCCAGCACCCACTCGCCGACTGGCACCGGCAGCTTCTCCGGCGGCGTGAGCAGGACGATCCGCGCCAAGACTGGCAGCGGGATGCCGGTATCGCGGTAGAGAGTGACTTGGGCCGCGTGTCCAACTTCATCAAGAACAGCGCGCAGCTCCGCAAGCCACTCGTCCATCCTCGGCGACTCGAGGTTCGCCAGGTCCGAATCCGCGGTAGGCGGAGGCTTGTTGAAAATGGCAAGGAACTAGAAATACACACCACGTGAGTAATCAATATTAAGGGAGAAAGAACCAAAAAAAACATACACGTTCCCGATAGGTCAAAGACGGGTTTGACTTCTTCGCCGACACAGGGCTCCTTTCACCCATGTCGGAATCATCTCCGTCTTCGGCGCCTGTCAAAATAGATTTGCGCGATTTCTTCGTCCGAGGGGCATCCTCTTCCGCCGCCACAGACTGGCGCAGCTTCCGCTTCTTCGTAGGCGAACCGGGTTCCCCATGATCGACCGTCACGTTCTGCGCCATCGGCCACCTTTTCAGTCGTTTATAATGATTGGCCTGCATACATATTCGGTTCGATTCAAAAAAGCACTTGCGGCAGAATCCGCTAGCAGCCCCCCTGAGCGCCGCGCTGACGCGCTCACAAGGAGTATTCGTACAACCCGTGCACTACTCAGAAATATAGGGAATTAGTAATGTGCCGACAAGAAGACTAGACAACATACGGGAGTCGATAATTCAGTCGCGTGGATATCAAAGTCCAAAATCCATTCGCCCACTGGTAATCCAGGTGGTAGCTTGGAAGGCGGCGTAAGAAGCACGATCCGAGTCCACAATTCCAGAGGTATCTCAAATGTGCTTTGAGCATCAGGACCGAGATCCTTGAGAAGCTCACGCAAGTTGTCGAGCCAGTCATCCATCGCAGGTGATTCCAGCTCCTCCAACTTGGTGTCACTATGCACAGGCGGATTATCGTACGCTGCACGAAACTGCTCCATAATGTCTTCTTCGTAAGCATCATCATCATCTTCCGCTTCAGCGTCTTCGCCTTCTCTCTGGCACCGTGACCCGAAGACATCACATCGTCGACAACGACCGCCAGGGTGGTCAGCTCTCATAGCCTGGCACGTAATCCCAAGCGCCTTACACTCATCACAAGGAGTGACACTGACGGCAAGTAAATCCCACTTTTCGACGGGATGAGTCGAATTCCAGTTCAGTCTTCTTCCTTTCATGCCGTCTTTCGATGTAAGGGCGATGACCAGAACATGATATGCATGGAGGGCGTGAGCAGCAATAAGCGCCGGACTATGGATTTCTGCTTCGGGCGAGGGCGTCGGGGATTCAGATTCCGTTTTGCGGCGCTTGCGGCCACGGCGGGGTGGGCTTAACGTGTCGGTGGAGGGAGGGGGAGACGAGGACGGAGAAATATCAGGGTCTTGGCGAGCGCGTAACCATGCAGTTATGGCCCGTACATCCTCGGGAGGCATCTGCCGCACCAGCTCTACCAGGTCACTCAACCGGCCCTTCCCCAATGCAGGGAACCTCACTTCGCCGACTTCTATCATGTGGGAGTTGCGGGATTGAGGAGATGATGATGAAGGGATATACGAGATATACAACGATTTGAACTGGGATGCGTTTAGTTGATGAAATAGATGAGGAATAGAAATGCTTACTGCTTGTACATGGTCAGAGTCTGGGCCCCGTTTGCGCTTCGAGCATCCGGCAACTGGCTGCACCCCGCTGTCTGCATCGCCCTCTCCTTCCTGTTGTCTTGAATCCGCCTCCATTCCGGCCTCCCGATTTCGTTCCTCGTGCTCCGCATCTGTTTGAATAGGATCAGAGTCTGGCGTCGGGGTGCGCTCTGAGTGCGAAGTGGCGTGCACATCTTGGTGTTCTTCATCGTCACTTGAATTGACGGCTGGTCTCCCTCCGTCTGAATTCATTTCCACTTCCGTCTCCTAAATTTGTGACTGGGGTTTAGCGGATCCTTATACAAACAATAGAAATACTCACCGCTTCAACATGAGCAAAAGGTGTCTGTGTGCGCTTTGACCCGGACGCGACCATTCTCCCTATTTCGTCGTGCCCTGAATCAATCTCCATCTCCATTTCAGTCTCCTGATTCCGTTCTTCGGGTTCATCGTCGTCTTGTTCGTCCATCTCCGGTCCAGCCTCCGTCGTCTCGCTGGCTCTTGCTGCTGGTAGCTGGCCATCCACATCGACTTCCTCTTTTCTTCGCCACGGTCGATCGCATCCTTCCCCTCGGCCAGTCAAAACACAACCACGGCATCCGCCACCGTTTCCCAGCACCTGCTGCTGCTTTCGAGATGTCCATTCACAGCGCCACCCGCGTTCCCTGCACGGCGCGCATTGTTCAGACGTGACGCGGTACGGCTCCAAATCCCAAGCCGCGAGCGTAGGTGGAGGCGGAAGCGTGATGTCAACGTCAGAAACTTCCGGCCCACTCGACGACGGGTCAGAAGTGTCGAGCGTAATCTGCACACCCAAAGCGACCATCCCAGCCCATGTTTCCAGGCCGACCTCTTGTCGCGCTTTGCGCCGTAGAATTCCGCGCTCTTTGCCTCGGAGTGGCGTCGATGTAATCAGCGACCGCAAGTGCGTATTGCGAATGAGTGGCCCTCGCTCGGTTAACCGCGCGTCGCGAGCGGCAGTCTCCAACTGGCGGGGGTGTCAGTAAGCGTCAACACGAGATTCAGAATGATGGTACACACATTTCCTAGCGCCTCCAAGCCCTTGCCCTTCCCGATTCCCTTCTTTGTCTCCTGCCCGAAGAACAGCTGGTCGGCAAAGGTGGTCATCGCGGGCCTCTGAGACGTGCGCTAGGCGGCTGAGTCCTTCAGCACTTGGTAGGTCGATCTGTTTCCTGGACCGTCTGTGGCCCTCCACGAGTGGCAGTGGCGGCGATGTAGTCAAGTCCAAGAAATATCTCGCGACAAAGGCTTTGGACGATGCGAAGAGGGGCGCGTGAGAAAGGCGGCTTGGACGGGAATTCTCGGGCCGGGGAGTCTTGCTGTAGCCTGTGGAGAATTCAAGAGTCGCCTTCGGCGACTCTATTCGGCCTGCGCAGCAGGCCCCATGGAAGCGTACTCTAGTGGTTAGCGTGCTTGAACTAAACATTTGCTGCTCTGTCGTTCGAGTGTGGTTGGAGCCGGAGAGCCGCATCCTGTTCGGCAGTCACTCGAGAAGCGTTCGTCAGCGAATGGTCAATTTTTTTCTTGCCTGCGGCGCCCGAGGCAATACTTGATATGAGATCTGTGCCCTGTTATTGCCCTGTTAGATATATTCTGCATAATTCACCAGAACATGCTTTTGAGGTTCGTGTTCTCCTTCCTTTCCTGCAGCCTTTAACTTTACCACAGATGTAGAAGATTTTTTTCGGGGCCTGCGGCGCATATTCAAGATGATGACTTTGAACTGTTGACATCTTTACACAGTTATCAGCCGTGTCTCCCACTCAGTCTGACTTGGTTCACTGTCCTATCAGGATTCAGAGGCTGCGGGTTTCTTGCAGCTACAGGTACATTTAAATGGGATACTCAGGTTTAGTATGTGTCCCTCTGGTATACCTTTAGCGACTGAACTAAAGCAGGCTGTCCCTCGAGTCACAAGTCTGCACCAAACACAAGACCGGGCATGTCTGTGCCATGCATATGGGACGATTCAAATCTCCATTACAGAGAGGTACATTTTGGGCTTCTGGTATCTGGATACACAGCAACCTGCTCTCAGCAGCATATACCATCAGTTCAGTGCGCCAGCTCGCGGCGGTGACTTGAGGAAGACGCAATCGGCACGCTAACTCCCGTTTTGGAGTTAGAAAACGGAGTTAGCTAACTCCAAATCGGGAGTTAGCTCTCCACAGGCTTAGGTCATGTCACACGTACTTTGTTTTTTTTTGTGGAAGCATAGGATTGACGGACGCTCACTTGGTGAGAACCAGCCAGGCTAAGGGCTGGATGCGCGTCACCCATTCCATTCTCAAAGTTTGAACAGCCTTTTCATTTCTCTTCTCCATGGAGATAAGTACTCAAAATCCCCTGCGAAAGTGGCCTTAAATGGAACAAATTGCCTCCAAATACGAGGCCATTTCCTCGGACTCTTCCCTCAAAAGTCCGGCGTGAATGTTTATGGTCGAATACTGTCTGTTTCCTTCCTTCATCTTCTCCCATCATCCTCCTACTACCTCGAAAAAATGCTTCCCGCCCAACCTCCCGCCTTGGGCGCTCCAGAAACAGTGGAATCTGACAAAACGTGGCTTATCACGTGTCTTTTGGTCACACTCGTCTCCTTTTGGGGCCGTTACCTTGTTCGCCATCACTGGCCAAGCCAGCTCATCCATGCGACGATAGACCGGGGGACAAAGGCCCAAGCATGCTTCAAGGACCTTAACCTCGAACGCATCAGCGACCAAGAGATCGAGCTTGGGTCAAAGGTTTTTGGGTACGTTGCACACCATCCACGTTGTTGCTCTACAGCACTGACTTGCCGTCAGTCTCGTCAAGAAGGCTAAGACGCTGCGCCAGCGTCATGACGACATTCTTCATTCTGGCTTCATCAACTATCTTCGCTCATGGAAAGCGCTTTATACGGATGCACGCGCGTTGAAGAAGGCGATGGATAATATCGAGCTCCACCTAGACGTCGGTATCGTTCGCGTTTTGTTTCGCCGACACGCATTGTAATGCACCATACAGGAAGAAAATCTGTGTCGTCGACAATCCGCTTTTGAAGTCATGCAAGCGTGGATGAATCGTGCCCAAGATGGTGCGTCGAACACGATCGTTGTATCCCTGCCTTCAAATTAACTTCATCTATAAGCCGATGATGCCCTAGTTTCTTTACTCCCGACGTAGGAGCTGGGAGGAACATTATATCAAGTCTGTTCTGTTTCGATGTTTTCTAAATGCTCTGAACTGTTTTCATATATGTACACATACTACTCTGTCTGTTCTGTACCATCTCTTCTACGCTTCTCATTACATACAATCGAATCTATCAAGTTGAATATTTAATTGAATCGGAGGAATAGAGACCTAGATCCACAAAATCGTCTGAACAGCATCACAGTGAGTACCTTTCCCTCATGCCATTGACCATATTGACCTACCTTTCCAGGGTATTGCGCCCACCCTCCTTATTGCCCGTGTCATGGCCGGTCAATCGCGTCCCGACGACTCATGGACACGTTCATCGCTCTCGCACATACGGAGCAATGTGCTCTCTACTACAGAGTCCTTGCCAAACCACAGCACGCAGACGACCACAACGAACTCCGGACGTGCCACAGCCAACATCGATCTGGAAGAGCAGGTTCGAGAGGTCGTAGAAGATGAGCATAGGCAAGACGGAGATGAAGATCGCGTTGTAGCTGGCGCGCGCGCATCTGGCGACAATCCGTGTACTGGGAAGATTTGGGTTAGGTTGTTTCAAGAAGAATGGGTTACGGTGTGTGTGCTGGCGCGGTTGTGGCAACTAACGTTCTCTCCTTTATCTCCGAATTCCTGTGCGTTCCCGAGTTCTTGAGGTGGCGGGGTTTGAGCTCTCAAACTCCAGATCAACAAGAGACAAGGAAGCCAGACGGCCACATCGTCTCCGCGAATACGAACTAAAAATCATCATCAACGTCAAAGGTGATCGAGAAGGACTGAAAGGACAAACCCTCGTCATTTAATATCCTCGATCTTGAGTTCCAATCGTTGAATCGTTGAGTGGATATCTGAAGTGTGGCGCTAGCCTTCTTGAAGCTGTCCGCATTCCAGAACTCGGCGGCGACAGCGCCGCTTCTCACCGCGACTGCACTCCAGATCTACATAAAACCTGACCTGTTACTCACCATACGGCGGTAACGTTACCCAATTGAGTTCACCGTGGAAGTGTTCAAAGTGGACGAATAAACCCTGAACGTCACCAGATCCAGTTCGGAATCAACGGCGTCGTTCAACAGAAACGTGTTGACGGCTAAGAAGACGGAGAACATTTTCCAGTCGAAGCATCTTGGATGTCAGTGTTCAGTAAAGGCTGGGTAGGGAACTATAGTGAGAACAGGCAGCGAAAGAGAGCAAAAATTACTCACCATTGAACTGCTGTAGAAATGATACGATGGGAGGGGTATCATAGGACATAATTGAGAATGTTTGCTGTTGAATGGCTGCATGTAAGTGAGAAGAAAGGCTAGGATGTGAGAAAAAGAATGGGATGGTAGCCAGAGATCGCTCCTTGTCCGTATAATTGCGCATGGACGGCTGCTCTTGGAGGGCGAAATGAACGCTATGTCCCAATTCCTGTGATCCGTAATGGAAGACCATCCCCCGATCTGCTACTAGGGCGGGCTGCGGGTGGCCGAGGATGGTGTAAAGAGCAAAGAACTGATCACCACGCCAGGCTTGGTTTCCGCTTTGCGGCTAGCTAGAATCCGAACCGCGCTTTCTTTCTGCAAGTCCATCGACGGTTTACGTTGAAAAGAAAGCGTTTATTGAAACGTATATCTTGAAACTAGGAGAAGCGCCACAAATACAAGTCACCACTCAGCTCTATATAGACGGCGAACAGAGGGCGTCGTTGATTCACCAAGCCTCCAGAGCGGATTTCGGAGGCGTGCTACATTCATCTTTCACGGACGAAACAAGTGTCTGCTTCGAGAAGCGCAGACGCCTTGACTTGGTCTGTGGAGAAAGTCGACACGCAGAATTAAATGAGAGAGGATACCAATTTTATTCACAGATGGTGGTGGTCGAGAAGAGCAAGGTCATGAAGCATATCACGCTTATGTGTGACCGATCGCGTCGTCCTCTTGCCACCATGAATCTGACAAAACAAGAAAATAGAACTCCTTCATCTGCGATGCCGGCGCCAGACCCTCAATCACCCGCCACTCGTTCGTAACGAGACATGGCCATATTCTGCATTGGCCATATTCTGCATTGACTGTGTCTATAGACATTCCGATTGATCCTGCTCAGCAAACGGCCACAACGACGGTGTACATATATTCGATTTTCTACTTGATGTCGCTTTAACTGCTCTTCTGCAGAGCATCGCCGTATCAACATTACCAGGTGCAAGTTGCGCCGGCACAGTCAGCGCAGGTGAGTGGCAGTGGCAACTTTGGGGCAGTGGACTCGTCGGATATTGCGTCGCTGAATGACGCCCTGGGGAGCGCCGGTGTTGACTTGCGGGTACTTACATGCTCCGCCATTCATCTAGATGGTCTTACTAACTTTTATGTAGGCGGAGGAGGAATCTCTACAGAGATCGCAATACTCGTACCGTTCCGCCCATAGCGAAGATCGAACACGGAAGCAAGTTGCTAATCTATCCTTCGACACGCATTTCCTGGGCACTACGATGCGCACCATATCCACCAAACATGAAATCCAAACAATACTAGAGGATTCCGTCAACTACATGGCTCTGGTGCTCAGAGCGCGCCTCCAGGACCTCATCACAGCCATGATCGCTGCGGCCCACCACCGGACGGATACACAATTCGACCGACCAGCGTCCTTGTACGAGGATGGCCAGCCGATGTGGAGCATTCTCCTCCGTAGCGATGAGCTTGAAGCCATCGAAAAGATTGAGCGTGAAGAGGAGAGACGCATACGGCGGGAACGAAAAGAGCGCGCAGACATGACTGCCACCCAAGCTGCTACAGAGGCGAGCTTTGAGGACGACAGCGAGGGTAAGCGAACGAAGGATGACCCGGCAAGGAATATGAGCGAGGACGTGCGCAAGAAAATGTCGGATGCCGTGGCGAGCCAGGCGACGGGGATCGGTGGCAAATATTCGTGGATGACCGCTGCCAATGCGAGTTCTCCGACTCTCGCAAAGGCAAAGTCAGCGGCGACGGCTGAGTCGTCGACTGATGGCTGGGCACGGCCGTATGTTTCTGCTAAGAAGACTGCGCCGGCACAGGTGGAACAGGATACACGGCTTCCTGTTATGTTGATAGACGCTTTGTTCGCCCTCGACGAGGAGCGTGGGTATGGCGGTGGACGCGGGGCTGCGAGTGTGAGGACTATGTGATATTGTATTCTATCATACTCAGGCTACTTACTACAGTACTTACGACAAACGATATGTAGATTCGGGAGACTCTAAAAATGGTTCTCCGAGCTTTACCCACAAGACAACACGAAGGAGTCCCAGCGAACAGCACGAAGAGGAATGTCAATAAGTTGTCCAGGGATACCACTGGTCTCGGACTGGGATGAACCATGACAAGAGTGCAATGGCTGTCCAGTTTAAGATTGTGTTCTAGGGGAGTCGTTGTACTTCCTAGGTCCAGAGCGAACAATAAAGAATGAAGGAGAACAACTTTGGATACATGGTGGTGGACAATGAAAGTGATACAATATATCGCGTTGACGTCGTGAGTGCACGTACCAAAGGAAGCGATGAAGTAACTTCCGCATGGAAACGAAACGGCACCTAGCCATCTTGCGCCATAGGCAAAAGTTTTTCGAAACAGCACCCAACCGCTCAACTACGCAGTAAACCCGAACGACCTGCACCAGAAAGCAACACACAAGCTTCACATCCCAAAAGGAAAACCGAAACTGGCAGTCAAAGCATCACATCTAATTGAACAGGTTACACACAAAAAGATGTACATACTGTTGGATTCCGAGATGTCGTCGTTCGTTTAGCCCCTATCATGATGCTTATGTAGTACGGGAGTGGATGGTTTCACCCATCCATTTGTCTCTCTCTTGCCATCATCAAGAGGCTGTTCTGACTTGGGTCTGCTGAACCCCCACCATCTATTTCAACACATACAAATTCCAAAATAAGTACTAAGTATAATTGTCCTATACGCCGTTCACCTGGCTTAACGCCTTATCTGCCGCAGCCAAATCCTTTTCGCTCAGACTCATAAACGTGCTCCCGCCGGGGGTGCTCGCGCCACTCCTCACGCTTCCACTCCGCGACCTCACTTTCATCACCAACGGACTGCAAAGAATGATCAGTTCGGTATGAAAGGAGGGAGGGGTATGACTCACAAAGGATAGTTATCATCCTCATCAACACTCAACCCATTATAATCGCTCGTCTGCAACCTCTGCATCTCCTCCGTCAACGTCCCTATATCCCCCGGCGTTGCAGCCCCCTTCCACCTCGGACTAGCAGGAACACTCATCGGCGGCATCTTGCCCCCAAACTCAAAGTAATCCTGCCCGTCCTCCTCCCCGTAAAACTCCTCCGGATACGCCCGCCTCAGCGCCAACTGCCGGCTCTTGCTATACTCGATCCCCAAGCTCTTCCAATCCAACAACGGACTCAACCGCTCGACCCGATTCCGCTGGTTGATCCTCTGCCGCCGCGTCTTGTTGCAGAACCCAAACATGTGGTCCGTGAGCTGGTTCACAGAGTCCTCCACGCTCTGCATGCGTCGGTCCACGATGTAGCAACCCTCATCCTCGGGGCGGTCGATCAAGTCCTGCATGAAGCACCCGAATCCAGACAGGTTCGTCGTGATACTGGGGATACCCATCACGGTGCACTCTGCAGGCGTGTATCCCCATGGTTCGTAGTAGCTTGGGAAAACACCGAGATGACAGCCGCGGACAAACTCCTCATAGTCGAGTCCAAGGATCGGATTATTCGAGTTGAGAAAGTCGGGATGGAAGACGACCTTGACGCGGTCATGGCTGTGGTTGAACAACCGCACACGTCGGATCTGGTTGAGGATCGGATCATTGGCGTCGTCAGCCATGTTGTGGGTCGTGATGGGAGGGAGGGAGTTGCGTTTGAGTGCGAATATGCGACGCTTCAAGAGGACCTGGTCTTCGGCAGAGAGCAGGTCGGGAAGGGGCTGGGTGTCGCCGTGAAACCGTGCTGCATGATCAAATAAGCGGGCTCCTATCCGGTTCTGTATCTCGGTCACGGTATCGCGCAGCTGTTTGGTGACGGCCTGCCCTTTGAGCGCCTCGATCGTGTAAGAGTTGGTCGCGGCAGGCATGATGATGAACGCGACAACGGTGACAGTCGAACCAGCTTTTTGAAGTCTGTAATTTAACCGGGCGAGGGACTCAATGAACATATCGACGCCCTTATTGCGGTATTCGTATCGACCGGCTGTAAACATCTGTTCAGGGCGTCAGAAAAGAAACAGAGATACACAGGAAAAAACTCGCGTATAATGTATTGTCGAGATCAAAGTCAAAGTGACCATAGAAATGTCCGCGAACGAACTCATCTATTTTGGTCTTGGAGGTGGAATGAAGGTTCTGGAATTCGTGCATGGCCTGGAACTTGACGACGTTCAATCCGTTGGGGACGACGCCATCAGGCTTGCGTTTTAAAAGGTGTTCTGCTTCGTAGGCGGTAATGTGGGACACCGTGGTGAAGACGTCGGCGCAGTGAGCAGCGGAACGTTCGATGCAATATCTGTGGTAGATCCCGCGTTTTCCCGCCTCGTGGTCCACGTCAAAGTATTGGAGATTGTTGTAAAAGTCGACGGAGCCTGCGCAGAGGTAACGTCCGAGAAGCGTCGCGTGAGTGGTAAAGACGGTAGTGACATCGATGTGGCGTTTGCGGCAGAGGGGGATGGCAAGGCCTGCCTGCCATTCGTGAAAGTGGGCGACGACGGCTGTGGTGAGCTGGCGCGAGACATATTCGCCGAGGAACCACGCGACGAGGTATCCAAATACGATAGTCTCGTTCGTCTCGTGGTCATGCGGTGGGCTCGGAATTCCAGCGAGATTCCACAGATCGCCCTTCCACTCGTCGAGGCGGTCGTACTGACTGCCAGTGTCGAAGAGTAGGACGTTGGGTGCGCCCTCGATCAGCCATCGTCCGTATAATGCCTTGACGCCCTGGGCGCGCATGCTCTCGAGTGTGGAGGCCATGTGGGGGTCTGTCGGTTCCTGCTGCTCGACCTCCATAGGCGCCGTCTTGTACGACAGTGGACCGATGAGGCAGTAGCGTTCGCCGTATTCGCTGACCGTGACGGGGACTTTTGTCTTGATAACAGTGTATATGCCGCCAACCTATGGCAAACGTCAGCGAGCTAATAGTCGCGAAATAAATCTCGCCCTGCCTTGTTTGCTACCTCCCAGGCGCATTCTTCACAGCGAGATAGTCAGAGTGGTTGCAATAATTGGACGCTGCTAGACATACCGAAAAGCATTGTCTGCCGGACATCGCGCCGCTCTGTAGACATTGTCTTTTCAATCGATAATTGAGTCGCTACGGCGGGATTGTAGCCGGGATTCGGGATGTCTGGGGAAACGATGTGGGGGTTCAAAAACAACTCCAGTCCGACCGACGTCACCGTTCCCACGATGCGGACCATACCATCAACGTGATCGTCGCCCTGGAGTCGCCCCCGGCCTTGCCCAGTTTCGTCTACGCGACGTGCAACCTTGATGCTCATCGTTGATGTCTGTGAAACGTGCCCGACATCTTTGGCGCTGTGCTCGGCCAACTTGAATGCTACACCTGCTAAACTCCATTCAGTACAGTCTATATCTGTTCCATCACTTCCAGAATGGTACAGTCACCCTCGTAATATACGTGGGAGCGACACGTTCAAGACTAGTGAACTCCATCCTCCCGGCTACGGGAAGGCTGAGAAGCTTGACCTCCATCCCTTATCGGTGAGGATGCCAGTCCCTCGCACCTGCTATTCCATTCAGGGCTCAATAAAACCTGCTCTTACACTCTCTGGACTCCACGTCTAGAAGCATCGAACCTCATCGATAGAGGCGACGCTACCTTGAAACCCCTCGTCCCACCTCTCGTTGATTACTTCTATCTTTTGCAATGCCAGCTCCCGGGTCACTCATTACTGTCACTGGCGTGTCCACCTAACAAGTCGCGTTGCCTTTTGTCCACTGCACTTGGTTGCCGTTGTCTCTACACGTCACGCGGAGTGTGTTAGCGTAGTGTACACATAGTACAAAACCGAGGGGAAACCTTTTCCTCACAGTGAATTCCCAGACCTGATCAATTTCGAAACGTTCTATGATGTATCAATTCAACAGGTGAGCGTAAGCAACGAGAAAAAGTCGCAGAGACTAGTCTCGATTTCCAGACTCTATGAGGAGTAGGAAGATAATCGTTCCTCCTTACTATAGAGTCTGGACCTTATGTCGGGGGTGTTGGGAGGTGCACCTCGGAGTTTCAATATCAGTGATTGCCTTGCGAGCCGTCGGTCCGTAGTCGCCGAAGGGTGCTGAAAGAGCTTGATTTTTCAGTCATTGGCTGTCACTATATACAACGACCACAAGACAGAGTTATTCCTCGGTATGTCTCTTCAAAGACTCTATTCTTTGTCTTCCCTGAATAAATAAGCGCTTCCTACGGTTGTGCTGGAGGAACAGTGGCTTAAGGAATACAATTGGGTAAATTGGTGACTCGAGCTATGGACATGTCTGTATTACTCTGTAAGCAGGAGCTGTGCTCGAAACAACCCATAGCGATTGGACAGGACGCGTTGTGTACTGCCCATCTGAGAGACGGAGATCTCCGAAATCTCAATGCCAGAGCGGCCAACAGTAAAATTTCGAACTCCGAGGTGCACATGCCACGCACCCCCCACATAAGGCTCAGACTAGCAGTTACAGTGGTACGGTAGAGATTCTCATCATCTTTAACAACACTGAGGGCCATCGTCGAGTCTTACAAAGCTAATACTGTACATTATGCGTGTACATATACATGTAGTAAAGTACATTCCAAATAAAGTCCGTGCAAATTTCTGTGTTCAAGCAGGGGGATCCGAATCCTGCAAGTCCTCCTCCGACTCGATTGACAAGCACCAAAATACCCTTCCCCACGGCTGCTCACCGGTGCCACGCTCGCAACAGACGAATCTCACGGGCTGTCCATCCCAATAGCGCATCAGGTCAAAAGAGAGCCCACCCGGCAATCGCAGCGCCAGCGAGGGGTGAAATTCCAGGAAGCCGTAGCAAAAATCTGTTGTGATGATATCCTAGAAGACATAAGTATAATCGAGAGACTAGAAGAAAACGCATACATCCGGCCCAAAGGTAATAGCGCGTCTGTTCGACTCGGATGCAAAGTAGGCGCGTCGCTTGGAGGCTGTAGTGAGGCTAGAGAGGTCTGGAGAAGGTTTCTTTTTCTTCTTTATAGACATCTTGGAGGATGAAGACTTGTTGGATAAGGAGGAAGAAGACGACACAGGGGAGGCAGATGCGAGTGCGAGGCAAAGATTGGACGTGTCATCTACGAGTGGCGTGGGTGGTGGAAACTGCGGAGGCTCCTCTTGTGTGTGGGAAAAGTGCGGCATTGTAGCCACGAGCGGAGAGAGCGCCCACGGCTTGGTGGACGAAGTCAGGTCGTGTTCCAAGGTAGGATCAACGAAACTAAGTGGTCGTTAGCAAGAGTGCTGTTTAAGACATGGTAACCATACCTCATAAACTTGAGTGCAGCACCAGAGCCCCAAGGCAAGTGCAGCGGGCGATCAAATGTGTTGCCAAAGAGAATGTCATTAGAAGAATAAGACTTCAAGAACCGGCCTAACAAGGTATTGGTATGCGGCGCGCACGGGTAATTATGACGCGAGACGTACCTTGAACTTGGATACTCCAAGTAATTCCCTGTCTCTCCGGGCGAGCAAAGTACTCGCAATTGTCCGAGCCCTCAAAGCCTTTGATGTTGACGACTATATAGCCCTCAAAAACATCGGATTTGATTGCAAAGGGCTTGTTCTTGTTAACATAAGCAGATATCGGTTCCAGCGATTCCACAGACGGACCAGCGAGAACGCGCAGCCCAGGCATGGAGGAAAAAGAGGCAGGTTCCCGTCAAGGGAATGAAGAGAGAAATGGCAACCAATTTAAAGGCGTGTGTGAAAAGCTGTGTGGGGAAATGTAGATCAGGGTTGTCAGCGTGTCATGTGACTGACGCGTTATTTCAATTCGGACTCGTTGCGAGACCCCTGACCAGAGCCAGATTTGGAGGGATTTCTGAGGTTCCTTGGAGGCGAAGTCAAGCTTCGCTTTCAGTGCGGAGAACCTGAGCACCGTCTGTGCTTATAACCTGGGAAGAACGGCCTCATTCTGGGTCTAGCGCCATCACAAACCCGTTTTCCGTTCTATGTTTGCCCAACTCTGGTGCGAAGACTGACATATCGATAATTGCCCTGGGAGTCGTCAATGTGGGCTCACT
>QLPD01001912.1:0-14491 GCA_003314085.1 Hymenopellis raphanipes
AGTCCCTCATTGGAGATGGCAATCAGGCCTATGTTGACAACGACATACCTGAAGCTATCAGAATCATGTTTGAAGTCATTCGTATTGAACCCAGAGCAGCAGCCCCGTGGTCTGTTCTTGCCCAGTGCTTTTCGGACATGAAAAACGAAGGAAAAGCTCTCCAACTTCGTATCATGGCGGCTCACCTTCGACACGATGCGGAGGAGTGGGATCGTTTGGCTCGGCAGTCAAAGTATGTTATTCCTTGTTCGATATGTCTCCTCTTGACGCGTCTTTTAGGGAACTCGGTTATAACCAGCAAGCCTTGTATTGTTACCGGAAGGCTCATACATTGGACCCTACCAATATCGACGCGTTATGGGAGCGAGCAGTACTTGCCAAAGAAATCGGTGATCTACGAAACGTTAATCTTCATCTTCCGTTTGTGAACATTCATTGACAACTTTGAACAGGCCAAACTCGCGTACAGAGGCATCTTGAAACAATTCCCTCACGACTTATCCATTCTCTCCGAGCTTCGCGCCATCCTGATTGAGCTTGGCGACTTTTCAACCTGCGCATCCCTCTTTCAGCAAGCTTTTGACCATTATCAGCAGGTCTACCCATCTGGTCGCGGACCACTGCCTTCGTCCTCCGAAGACGTTCCCGGTGGTGGCTTTTCCTTGATGGAAATTCTTGTACTCACTGACTTGTACAATACGCTGGGAGAATACGAAAGCGCCATTGACACCATCCGAAAAGGATGTAGATGGCTGCAAGGGCGCGGAGAGCAGCGGTATTGGGATGTATGCGACGATGACCGAGAATACGATCCTCCGGACATTGAAATTCCTCGTCGCGCAGGTGGCGCTATCGAACCTGGAAAGTATCAGCTTGATGTCAACGCCAGACATCGATTGGCCATCGCTCGGATCAAGATGGGTGATATTGAAGAAAGTCAGGTTGGTCTTCCTATCTAGTACTTTTCCCCAGCTGAGCATTTTTGTAGCTACATGCAGACATCATTCTAAACGAAGACGTCCTCGACTATGCAGCACTCTTCGTCGAGATCGCTGACGCTTATTTCGAGCGGGAGTTGTATGTTGACGCGCGGCCCATTTACGAACTGCTGGGCTCGGATGCCAATGTAAGAGGTCCTTTGAATGCTGCTCGATCCTTTTAATATCCTTTTCCAGACCAGCAGTCTTTATATCCTCATGCAGACGGCGTCTTGTCTACGTATGCTTGATGAGCTTCGGGAAGCCGTAGATGTCTATGAACATAGTATGTTATTTCACCTGCTATTTCACCAATTCGTATTCATCGTTCTCGCGAAAACAGTCAGAGTCGTAGATCCCACAAATAACGAAGCCAAAATGAAGTTGGCTGAGATATACGAAATACTGAATGAGCCTCGAAAGGCGCTGACTCTGGTTTATGAAGGTGGGTTGACTGAACATCTGTATGCGCGGTGCTGATTCCCGTGCATAGTCATTGATTCAAGGAAGAAGAAACCAAAGGACAAATCAGCCAATCAGGGTGAAGACGACGGAGCCGATGGATCACTCTTTCCTGAGGAAAAGCCCACGCAGAGAGGGAAATCTTCGAACATCAAACCGCAGAACCGCCTAACATCAGCCCAACTTCGGCAACTTGAGGCTGAGAAGGAGGCCGAAATAGTTCGGGGCTATAAACGACTGAAGGATGTCTGGGACAAGATGTTGTCGGGCGACGAGGCGGCACAGAGGGAATGGATGATCGAGGCTGAGAAGATGATTGAGACTTATCGAGAGACGAGAAATCTTTTCATGACTGGGAAGGTCAGTTGATCTTGTCTTATTACCGTTCGTCAATTGATTTCTCAGAACAATCCTTTCCGGGGGATGTTCCCCAGAACTCGAAGGAAGAAGCAGCAACAAGACGAGGATCATGAAGCGGATGAAGTTCGCATGGCCACAAGATTGCATCTTGACTTGGGTTGGTTCGCCTTGCTCCCACAAGAACGCTTGATAACCTATCCACAGAGAATGACAACAATTCGAAGAAGGCTAAATTTGACAAATCTGGTAGAGTTGACGTATTCCGTGGTGTGACGTTTTCGGAATGGCTTCGAATATTCATGACGGTAAGTCCGCATATAATGATTTCTACTCTGTTCTTACGGTGGTTTAGTACTGCTTCAACCTTACGAGGCAGGGGCAGTATGACCTAGCGGATGAAGTGCTACGGCACATTCTACTCTCGCCGCCCTATCAGCCTCGTGAAATGCAAGTCGTAATTCGGCTAGCTCTAGCAAGTACGTACGACAAACTATCCTTCCTGTCTGTTCTGACACTGGGCAGGTTGTGCTATCTACGCCCAGAAGTTTGGCATCGTCGTCGAACAATGCCGGAAACTGATCAATGCTCACCAGTTCCACAACGAGCCTATGAGAATTCTCATTGCTTCGTTATCAAGCGGTCTTCTCCCTACCGATGCGTTCATCACGTCGACGTTGCAGAAGCATCTATTCCGCGAGTTGAAGCTAGGCGACTCTGCTGTCCGAAATCCAGAGACTTTGAGGTACAACACGGTCAGTCGTCGGTACGCTTTGGTTTCTGGAAGCAAGGCGGAAGAGGACGACATGGACGAGGATGGTCCGGCGGACGATCAGGGCGGCGACAAGGATAAAGGCGCGCCGCCGCTGCCGACGAAGCAGAACCCGCTCATGGTTGCTATATATGGCCAAGTTTGCATCGCTGCGAAGAGTTATCAGAGCGCTATATGTGCGTGGAGCGATTCACACTTTTTCTTGTTGTGATGCTGAAGTGAGAGTTGGCTGCAGTCTATCTGTTGCACGCGTATGACTACTGCCCGGATGACCCGATGGTGTGCTTGACGCTCGTCATCGCGTCCATCGGGCGTGCTATGCAGCGCCAGTCGGACAATCGACAGCATTTGGTTGCTCAGGTACGTGCTAGTGGCTTTTTTTGGTCAACTTCAATCTCAGGTGTTGCTTTTAGGCTATGGCGTTTTTGACACGATATCGTCAACTGCGCTCGGTGGACTCCCGAAGACTCAACGAGGTTGAGTATAATTTTGGGAGGACCTTTCATCAGCTAGGTTCGCTTTTGTCGTGGTTCTCCGCCGAATGTTGAATGGATTTATAGGTCTATATACGTATGCGGCAAAGCATTATGAACGTGTACTTGAGATTGAGGGGTCTACTGCTGATTTGGTCCCGGTGCGCTTTGTGATTTTGATTGGGTGCTCAGTGACTGATCTGGCTCTTCGTGTAGGTTGAGTGCTTTGCGAAGGAGGCTGCTTATAATTTGTCCTTGATTTACACTTCGACTGGGGCGACGCCTTTGGTGGAGAGGTTGTATGAGCGATGGCTGTCGATTTGAAAGATTGTATTCTTTAACCTCTGTCGGTTTTTTCTGTATCTTGACCTCTAGTAGTGACATTGTACATGTCTTCTGTACTCGGATGAGGTAGGACTAAGCAGTTTTTAGGCAAATTGTAGCAAAGCGTCAACGAGTAACATTACACTAAGCCATCACATTGGGAAGCGCAACCCGTCGTAGTCCTCTTCGTCAACGTGCTCACACGGAGATCAATCTGACACCAATCACGCCGTAACGACTCGGCCACGTTACTATCACGAGTTGAATCAAGTAACCGACGCGTCGGTGATCTCGACATGACAACTGCTTTGGGTCGACACTTATAAACGCGGGCACCTAACATCCGCGTGGCTGGACCCATTCTTGCCTGGTGCAACCGACAATCCGCCTTGCCTGGTGCAAGCACACGACTGACCTGCCTGGCGCAAGTCTTTGACCATCATGATCTTCAGATCATTCACTCTCCTTCTGGCCGCTTCAGCCATCCATGCGTTGACGATACCCCAGGGATACAATAGACGAGGTCCTGGGCCTGGGGCATGTCAATCTATGTCAACCAACTTCCCCGCCGGCTCCGTCGCCGACCACGACTCGCCTTCGCCTGCGACGAAGGGTGCGCGCTTCGTCGCGACCAGCCCCAAGGGTTCTTTCACGACGGGTACTGACGACGACTCGCTCGTCCTCAAGCTGCAGCGCCCGGATGGCGATGTGCAGACGACCGAGGAGAACGGGAAGAAGAAGAATGACAAAATCGGGGTGGGCGCCACGGTGAATATGACGACCACCATCGGCTTCGGCAAAGTCTCCTTTGAAGCGGAAGCGCCCCAGGTAGCTGGCGTGGTGACAGCCTTAATCCTCATTGGTGACGGTCAGTTTCGGGTGACATCCTCCCTAGTAGAGAGCTGATTTTACTCCCTCCATATAGACTCCGGGGATGAACTCGATGTTGAGATACTTGGTGGCGATCCATCACACTTTAGCACCAACATGTTTGCGACCCCGCCCGGAGAAACTCCCCTCTATGGTGAATTTGGCAAGAACCTCGATTTCAAAAAGGAGGACGGCCAGGACCTGGACGCGGGCGGGAACAGCAGCACGAAACACACGTACACCATCGACTGGAATGAGCAGCGCATCCAGTGGAGCGTGGATGATGTGCTGAAAAGGACTTTGGAAAAAGGTGGGTGGACGCCTACATACTTTTTTCATTGCGCGAATATTCATGTTGGGCTCTAGACTCGGACGACTCGAAATCGAGCGACGGAAAGTCCTACTATCCCACACACTCTTTGCGTGTGCAGATGGGTATTTGGGACGCATCGGAGAATCCGGACACTGCGGCTTGGGCCAAGGGTCCGATAAATTGGAACGACGTGACGCAGGATATTCGTGCCTTGCTGAGGCGGGTGACTATCGACTGTGGCGATGGCTAGAAGACGATATATCTTTAATGATGACATGTTACGAATCGGTGTTTGCTAGGGGCATCGTCGGCGATGTCTATTCGGTACTATAGGAACAGTTTTTAGTCCTAGTATGAGAGATTGCGCGTATTGACCTTTAGACACAAAAAGACCGGGTCAGAAGGAACACAGCGCTGACGAGGACGAGATCAGCTTTCTTTCCAATCAAAATAGTCAAAGCGGAGAGGGAGAAGCGCGTCTCATGGTGTCCATTTCGAGGAATGCAAGGATAGCTCTGTAAATCGTCAAACGCGTCCTGTAAGCCGAACTCACAAGATTTTCCAATTTAGACAGCATTGACACTATTTGCTGGTGGCATGGCCGATGAGAACAGAGTGGAGAGCCAGTGGTGTTGGAGAGGAAGAGGCGCTGCGGAACTCGGACCGAGCCATTTTTGCCCGAAACGGCATTTCGAATATTCGAGGAGAGCAGGGCACCGCGACGTTGTAGAGACCGCGGAGTTGGGCTTGAGTGGGGGGTGAACGTTGACCGTTGAGTATTTGTCGGGGTAAAAAGCAAGTGCGTGATCGGCTTCGGACCGGACGAGCCGCTTCATAAATCCAATCACGCGCCAATCTTACTTACCTCTTGCTATACAGTTCACCGCGTAAGAACGCAGAAAAGTGGTTCTGAGTTCCTTCACTCGCTATTCAAGCGACATGGAGGTCGCTCGTGACTCCAGGTCCACCGTCAATTGCGACTGTAAGTCGTTCTGGAACAACTCTTTTGATACATCTCTGAATCCGGATAGCCTACATCCTCCGCCTTCCCAACGAAATTCTTCTATTGATATTTGACGCGGTCAAGTTTCATTCCACGTCTTATATCTTCCCACCCACGTCTGCTGCCCCTCATCGCCTTGCGGCTGTTTGTCGTCGCTTCCGTGACATTCTTGTCCGTGATTTGTATCGCGTTGTCTCCCTCCCGAAATATTCATACCGACCTCTGGCACGTTCGGCTCTCATCTCTCTTCTTCCTTCATATGGGCATTATATTCACCACCTTGAGGCTTCCGCTTCAGGGGATTTTGATGCTCAGGTTTCAAACCTTCTCAGCAGTCTCTCGCTCTCTGCGAAGCACTTTACGAACCTTCGTTACCTCCAACTCCACCTCGAGACCTTCGACAGCACGTTAACCGCTGCACATCTGGCTAACCTTATTGAGATGTTCAAAGTCATGCCTCCCCATCTGCAGGAACTTGATCTGGCCGGTTTCTCATGGAACAGCGCGGCAAAGGCTCTGGCTGTCGCTCAACAACCCAAATTGCAGCGCCTTTTGCTCAACCTCGAGTCCGCAGGCGCTCCGATGGCACCTGCAAAGTTAACAGCTTATTTCCCTGCCCTAGTGCATATTCACATACCAGCCTGTTGGTGCCCTAAGCCCTCCTGGTTCATGCAGGCTTTTGAAGGGTCAAAATTGGAACACATTGCGGTTGGATTCACAGATGGTTTTCGCAGTGTAGAACCTGATGACCACCTGTGTTACAACATACCGTGTCCGTGGACTTTTGGCCTCCACCATCTCTTTGCGGCATCGTCTTCATCGTTGACTACTATGACCATCTGTACCGCTTCATTTCCCAGCGGCAGTTTTCTTTCTTACATCAAACACGTTACCACTGTCACTTTCCGAAGCATAGAATTTTTCTGGGATGAAGCACTCCTTGACAAGCTCGTGGGACCCTTCGTGACTTCTTCGATTACCACCCTACGTTTCGTTGATTGCTCTGGAATCCCGCCGGCATTTGGGAGATGGTTCGAAGATACAGAGCCGTCTCGACAGTTCTTTCCTGCATTGAAAGAGCTCGAAGCTGGTCAGCTGTATACTCAAGGGGATGGGGAGGATTTCGACGAATGGGACCCAGATGGCGACATCATACCTGAGGGTGACCACGTTTGGCAACCAGAGGAGCGACGGAAGTTTGAAAAGGACTGTGAAAGGCGTGGTATAAATGCAGTCTTCGAATGGGAGTGGTTTGATGTAGACTCGACACCGGTCGCTTCACCATGGCCTCGATACTGGGTTTGAGGGCTGGGGCTGAAAGTTATTGGATGCTCAAGAAGTACAATGTAGGTATGTGTAGGTAAAAGTGGTACAAGGTCCCAATGAGAAACAACCAAGAAGGCTGTTGATGTGAACGCGACTTGTAGCGATTTCAAAGCAAAGGTAGGCTCTCCAAGTCGGCCAAACACGTCCCGTTAGCCACCAGCGGGGTTGATAAGGCGGCAGCACGGTCAATTTAGGTTCAAAGTTTGCGCAAAGTTGCAGTTCAGCTGAGTTTTGGAGCGATTTTGGAAAGTCGGAACTCGGACCGACCTCTTACCTCTTTTACCTTTGCCAGACCTTTGCCCGAAACGGCATTTCCGTGGCTGACTCAACGCTCATCGACTGGAATTTACTCGAAGATGGTGGTGGCGACGCGCGTCGTATCTCATGTACGCGCGTTCATGGCTGACTCAATCCTTTCCGAATGCATAAATACCGGAATCAGCGCTGCTCAGCCCATCCCCATCTTACTCGACAATCATCATGTCTTACTACCCATCCCAACTCAGTCCTCGGGACAACTACCTCGCTGCTCTAGCCCGCGCCAAAGCAGCTGAAGAAGAATACCTTGCCGCTGAGGCCATCGACCAGGAGGAGCGCCGAATTCGTCATCGCCTGAAGGAACTTCAATTCCAAAGGCAGAGAGTCTCCCAACCTTCCTATGGCGCTCCAGATCGTCTATCCCTCCTGCGCCTGCAACTTCAGGAGGAAGAGCGTAAACAAGCAGAGGTCGAGCTTTTTCGCCGAAGGAAACTTCAAGAAGAGACGGCCTTGGTAGAGCTTCAACGCCGTGAGCGTGCTCAACTGGAGCTTCTTGAGCAACGATCCACGAAGGATCGATTCAGACCATGGGTGAGTTTGGATTTCCATCCTTCGTGTTCCGCCCAGCAACTCACGTCTATCGTTTGCCAGAATTATCCTGCACCGGTGGCATTAAACACTTCTATCCCTGCGTTAAAGGCAAGAAACCAGGCAAGGTCTTCGCGCCGCATCCACCCTGCCATCACGCACCCTCTGCCTATTCCAGAAGCCAGATCTACCTCGAGCAATGTTGATTTGGAGGACGTCCGCCACGCTCTGTTTGGTGGAAAACCTTCATCTTCACCCAGGCGTTCTGAAGCGCGTACTCCAACCAAGGCTGCAAAGAAGCCTGTGGTACAACCCGTCGATTCCGCCGTGACGATTGAACAGCTTCTGAAAGCCATCTTTCCCCGCGCCGACCTTCATTTCCATGATCAATCCAAGACTGCACCGACCGCGCTCAAATCTGCTCCTGTAGCATCGTGCTCTAGGGAGAAGAACCCCGCCCCTACTGCTCCGACTGTGCCCTCCAAGCCGTCTGTTCAGGAGTCAGCGGCGAGCCCGTTTCCTTCCAAAGACGCCAGTATCGACCTTCAGCAGGTCTTGAAGCACCTCCTTGTCGACGCCGTCCAAGCCTACAAGTCCATCGATGGTCAGCAAGCAGCTCTACCTCGGGAGGTTAGTATTTTTGCCAGTGTTACTTCAGACTCTGAATCGTATTCACAGAAGCCGCCCGTATCTCGCTCGGAAATTCAGCGTCCCACATCTCCTATCACTTCACTGAAAGAGCAACTTGAAGCTCGCTTGGCCAGCGAGGAAACCACGGAAGTCAAAGATACGATTCAGGCCATCTTCAATTCTCTTTCCGACGCCAGTATTTCCGTTCCGTCCTCCGCACCCTCCTCCACTGCTGAGGCCTCTACATCTTCGGCAAAGGGCAAAGCTAAAGCGGAACTTACTCCTTCTACCAATACCGAATCCGAAGACCTCGCATTGTCACTAGCGAGAGTTGACAGCATCGAAACCGCCTATCGTTCCCTCGTGGACGAATTCACCTTCCCCTCTCACCTCGATTTTACCCCTTCAGCCTCTCCAGTTTCTTCGGATGCCGAGCAATCGCTTATTACGAGGCTCGCGTACACGGCGCGCAATGCACCAGTTCGCTTCCACGAGCAGTCGCTCAGCGGTCTACTGTCCCAGCTCGATTCTATCGAAAGTTTTGGTGACGAGAGCTTGAGAGCGAAGAGGAAGGAGGTTGTGGGGCTTGTTGAAGGCGCGCTGGAGGATCTGGAGAGGGAGGTGGAGGGTAGGTGGAGGGTCAAAGTTGCCAAAGACAAAGTGGTCGGGAATGCGGACGTGCAGCTAGAGGCACCGACATCTTCGAAGGAGGATTCTGCGTCTGTTGAGCATGTGGAAAGCTCGCCTTCAGCGGAGCCGGCACTCGCTGCAGCGATAGCGCATACGTCAGCGGACTCGACAGTGCCTGTTGCTGGGGATCCCGTATTCGTCGAGGGACAAGCCGCATTGTCACCTATTCCGGCTTCTCCAGAAGTCGTCGCTCCTCTCGATATCGAAGAACCCGCAATCGAGCACACTCAGGAAGCTCTCGAGGACGTCTCTTCTGACGAGCCTGAGCTCTCTACCGATATTGAGTCCAGCGCAGAGTCATTCGACGACGTGGAGCCCGACACTTTCAAATCCGGCACAGCGTCTGTCGCTACACTCAAGCCTGGCAATGGCGGTCAATCAACGCTCCGGGTGATTAACCAGTCTGAGCCAAAGGCTAGCGATGAAGGAAGCGATTGGTCTGAAGTTGAGGCTTGAGTTGCTTACTAGATGAACGATTTGGGACTTGTATACATATAATCATCGACTGCTTTAAAACCGTGTATTTATCCCGCCCCTTTACAATGTAGTATTATAATCCATCACATCATTACTTCATCTTTCCCGAGTGACCTGAACGCTACATGCTTGCCTTGCAAAGTGATTATGAGCAAGCGGTATACTGTAATAATGGGAACACTGAAGATATTTTTGTTGAACACTTACTACTTCTGAGTTCCTTTTTGCAGTTTCATGTATGTCCCTCCATTTCTTACTTGTGATCAATTTATGTCGCAATGTTCAGAGCAACACTAACGGCGACGATTCATAGAACGCCGAGGAAAGCTGTGCCCTAGGGTTAGGGTCTCCCTGCAGCTTGCCTATTGACAATCATCATCTACCAACGCTTTTCGGTTTATCACACACCACTGTCGCAGGTGCGCAGGAGATTCTCGCAGCGAACCGAAGAAGATGGCTTATCTGGCGTCTCCTAGCAAGGGCGAACGAAATTTCTTCATTTCTACAGCACACACGACAGCCGGGACCAAGAGTCAGGACCCGACGTACAGAACACAGAACACAGGCGAAAGAAGGCATAGGCAGGAAAGATGACGACGGTGTCGCCCTTTGCGAGGAGCACGGCGTTTGAGGATAGCCATGTCGGGAGGGAGCAGACTGTGAGCGCGCAGCCTCCTTTCGCTTTCGTTTAACTTTTTGTGTATGGCTGGGAGAGGCTGGCATGTTTGTTGGGTGCCCAGCGCTCGACAGGTTACGAGCCGGTACTATGGACGAGTTGGTTGCTATACGGACGGATAATTGGCTTCGGAGCTTATCCCTCGTTATTCCTGTTTTTCTCCATACTCTTTCTTCTTCTCCCACTTCCCTAGACTGAACGGCCCTCTTCCAGATTGAAGAGATGTATTCCGTTCCCGAGTCATTCTTAGAAATCGAGGTCCGGAACCCGCAGACGACTGGTAAGCCTCCATCCCCCCAGTTCCCGCCTCGTACTCACGTGTAGCAGGATTCGGACGCAAGCAGTTCACATCGTACGAGATCATCACCAAGACAAACATTCCCGCGTTCAAGCTCCGCCATTCCCTCGTCAGGCGGCGCTACAGCGATTTTGAGGTATGCGTACTCTTGTCATCCTCCTCTTCTTCCCCTTACCCCCCTCCTTTCTGCAGGCCTTCCGGGACATTCTCGAGCGCGAGTCGACGCGCGTCAACATTCCTCCACTCCCGGGAAAGGTCTTTACCAACCGCTTCAGCGAGGAGGTCATCGAGCAGAGGAGGGAGGGCTTGGAGAGGTGAGTATCGGTGGCGTCTTCCTCGGTCGGCCCTCACCACAAGCACTTAGGTTCCTGTCGGTCGTCGCGGGCCATCCGCTGTTGCAGACGGGGAGCAAGGTGCTTTGCGCGTTCTTGCAGGATCCGAGCTGGGATCGGGGCATGTGGATGTAAGTGCCCGGGAGGGTGTGTCTATAACAATGCGCGTACATGTCCTTTTTCATCTTCGTTTCCCCCAAGTTTCTGTTGTTGCTGTATATCTCTGTGCTTACCCTTCTCGATCCATATGTATTCCTTTCCCTTCATCCTCCCATTCAACTTACTTCCTCAGAATCCTCGTTAGATGTTGGTTGTTACTTCTAATGTGGGCGAGGAACTACAAAGACGGTAAAGCATGCTAAGAAATGATACTATGACAACTGATGTTAATTGAGTGAAGGGAATGTCATTTCCGTTTCTTGCTGCTTGATTTTGCTTTGCCTGTTCACAGGGAATGCTCAAGTGGCGAGCGCTCACATTTCAAAGACTCCAGGCTTGGAAAACAGAATCAGTGCTGTTAGGTTTTGATGTGGTGTTGAACCAGAAACACACCCCTTTACAACTCAGTCTGGGCAGTTCAACTGAGAGCGGGAGACCAGGTGCTGTGGATCTACTTGGACCTCCCAGAATTAAGAATCATCCCAATTACATGATTGAAGTATGTACCTCAATATGATTTGGCAGGATGAACAAGGCCCATTGCTTGCACCACCAAAGCACCATGAGTAAATACTAATACTATAGAGGTAGCTCTGCACTAAGTCGGGCTTTCACTGATGGCAAAAAGGGAATCTCCATTGATACCCATCATGGCCTCCTTGCCACTGCTAGTGCAAATTGAAAATGTTCATCCTTAGAGGTAATGGTTTCGAAACCATGGACTCTCAGGGTGTTGGTATTGGTAACACCCCCAGGATCCTAGGTTTACCACACCCTAGGGCCTGCCCAAAGCTCCATTCAAAATTAGGGTGGTGTAGTAAACCTAAGGTTTCGATACACCTTGAGTTTACTGCGGTAAGTAACGGTATCGATACGGTATCGAAACCCCCCGGGGTTGGCAGGTAGGTTTGCATACCGGCACGTGACTTTTCACGTGATAGCGCGCCGGCGCTGAGGACAAGAAGGCAAGGGCGGGACACAGGCGGGACCACGACGGCAAGCGGCCTGCGCCACATCACGTGCTGGTATCGAAACCGTTAGTATCGGTTTCAAAACCAGGGCCTCCCGGGGGGTCGGTATTGATACCGTTAGTAACACCCCCGGGAGGTTTACTGCGCCACCCTATTCAAAATTTCAAAATTACGCCACACATTGCATCACGTGCAATCATCAAAAAAGATTCAATCTTCGGAAGGAGGGCTCAACCGGGAGTTGAACCCGGGACCTCGCACATCTTACTGCCCATAGAGCAGGGGTAACACCCGAAGCGCGAATCATACTACTAGACCATTGAGCCGTGTTAGCGGGCCGAACTTTGAGATTAAGTATGAAGTACGGCAATATTCTTGTCTTCAGTACTTTAAGTCTGAGAGACTCGGAGAGTCTTCGACTGCAGAGATGTGGTTGAGATCATTTCAGAGATCCATGATCAGCTGCTGATAGTGGTATCAGGGGTTATTGCAGTTCAAACGTTCAAGGGCCTTGCATTCATGTATCTAGGCCATGCTTTCCGGAATCCGCTGGGCAAATAAAGAGACGATGAAAAAACACTGGGGACCGCAAGGCTGCATAAGAAATTTATGACGAGCATAGAGAACCTCGCCATCAATGAAGTTCAACGATCAAGTCCTTGACTTTGACAACCGTGGATTACGATCCCAGGAAAGACGACTATACCTATGATATCTACGTGGTTTTGAGTGAAGTATTATGATGGGGGTTTTAAAGAGAGCCACCTGGACCCTGAAGAGATTAAATACAGATATATGGACGGTAGGCAAGGGCATGCCAGATGTAGAGCTCGAGGAGATGAATGAGAAAGAGTGCATATGTGGTAAAGGAGTTAAATACAGATAGCTATGATGAAACGATGAAGATAGTCCGAGTGTCATGCAAGGCGTGGGTTTGGTTTCGTGTTCGACTCTGCGAAGGGCTTGGCGGCCTAGTCCTCCTGCATGGTGCAGTCATCTCCTCTAATGGGCGCTAGCGGCTGGCGGATGATTGGCACCACCTGAAATTTCTTGGGGACGGCAGGCAGCGGCATAGCCGGCGGGGGAAGGGCCGGTGCATGGGCGCGAAGTTTACGTTGTGGCCTAAACCGCGTCAGTGCATCGCATGATGAGAGAATGAGAAAAAAAACACACCGTAAAGCTGTCCCAACGCTTCCACTACGCATCCTGCCAATCAGGCTTGTGCCTTCTGTGGCCTTGTTGATGTTTGTGCCCACTGACCCACTACGCGCCCTAGCGGGTGAATTGAGCAGTCCACGGGGAACAGCCTTTATCGCCTTGACGGGCGACTGTGCAAGGCTCACAGAGGAGCGGCGTTTACGCAGGCGCTGAACGGGGCCTGCGTTTGCAGGAGGATTGTTATTGTTGAGAGAAGATTGAGAGCTCTCCGAGCTCGGTGTGGGAGTCGGGGTGATCTCCCTATCGGTATCAACGTCGATGTCGCTGCAGTCCTCGTACGCCGTATCAAGGGACGACGGCGCCAAGGAGGGCGTGAAGCGCGGCGCGAGGAGTCCAGAGGAGAAGAATGCGGAGTAGGACATGCTGGATCAGCCGAGTGGAATCGGATTAAGGGAAAAGGACTGGTCAAAAGCAAGGTATGTAGGTGTACAAAGGTTAGTGAGCGTAGAAATCGTCGGTTGTCGTCGTCGTGGTCAAAAGCAACAAGGCGCCAGGGTCGTGTGATTTTCAACGCACTCGCACGTGAGTCGGTCCGATCGCCGACCCACTCACATGAAATCGGTGGTCGTCAAGTACAAAAGGGATATTAGGAGACAACGATAACAATAGGCGGGCATGGGGGCTCGGCGGAGTACAAGCGAGGTGGACAACATGATACCGTGGCTTCAAAAGCTAGGGGACCATTACTACCCATGACAAGAGCAATCCATTAAAAAAATACGGCCTATCGATTACAATAATATGGGTATTTTGATTATAACGCCCCGCGCCACATCATATTCTTCCGCATCAGGGAATAGAAGACGATACTGTATGCGAAAGAGATACCCCCAGGGCCCAGACTGTCAAAGTCGATAATACCCAAGAATACAACCCTTCTCTATCGTCGTCGGGTTCAACGGTAATATTTACAAGTATAGAGGCCGTTCGATGTTGTCATTTGTTGTGATTCTGTTTTGACTTCAGACTCTTCACAGGTCTTGCTGACTGGCGTAGTACTCTGTGAAGAACATGGAAGCAGCATAGGGTTAGGGTTTGTCTACCTTGTCGCTCACCGTCATCCCGGCCTGCCCTCAGTTACGTCTGCATGTCTAGTTCGCGTCCCTCGGTTCTATATTCTTGTTGATTACCAAGGCGGCTCTCTTGGAACTCTTTGCCATTCGCACTATTTTCCACCTTCTCATTACAACGACACCAGACACTCGTAGCGGCATATACGAGACACTGGGATCTTGCGCTACACCCGATTCAATAATCTATAATGACTGCCACAACAACGGATCCAGCGATGGACCATCCATTTGCTCGTGTGCCATA
>QLPD01001914.1:0-17756 GCA_003314085.1 Hymenopellis raphanipes
GAGTGCATTAGTGCACTCTGGTTTACTAAAAATATGAGCATATACTTAAGTCACCCCGATGCCAAAGTGATTTTCCTGATGTATGGATGATCTCCGGCGTGTCGCTTCCAGGTGTACGGATAAAACTTATTGTACAGTGTGGCGCCGTGCCCTAGGTATGACGAGTGCGGATCCAAACTGGACATGCATGCGCGAAATGTTAGACGTCGTCGGATGCTGTGATCTCTTCCTTGAAGGTAGGAACCTTTCTTTTAAACTACATCGCTTGCTGAGGATATCCTAAGACACATCTGTTGGACGTATACACCACGCCGAGGCTGAAAGACAACATCTAGAAGAAGTCGAGAGTTTCTTAGGGCATTTACCAACAGGGCATCAGTGCCTAAGCAAGATTTTCTTCCATTATACGGCTGTACCATACCGTATCCGTTTAGAACCGGAATAATCATTGCTCGTGGTATTTTGATTTGAATTGGATTCCTTCGTCGCCGTCGGACTGGTAGTCCTAGAGATAATCTCAACTGCCAAAACTTTGTTCCTTGAGTAGTTTTAAATATCGTGTTGTGGCGTTCAGGTGTACGCCGAGTGCTTCGTCCGACCCCCATGAATCTACCAATCCGTGCAGAATGGATGTTTCGCTTCAGAGCAGATACCACCTATGTCCCGGTAGTCGATGCCCAGACGTGAGTATAGCATCGTGTGTTTCGATGCCACCATTGACCTAGAAGTAGAGCCATTTCCAATCACATTGCCGGTCTTCCCGGTAGAGCTGCCTTGCCCAGCGGAACGGTCGACGAATCCCTCCTCGACATACTCGCCGAGTGGAATGGGCTACAGCTTACGGATCTTCTGGTGGGATGCGGTATGCGCTCGAGGATGGATCTTCGCCGCATCGCAGCTGCATGTGTCAACGCCAAATACGCCAAAGTATTCCGCCTTGCGCTGGGAATGGCTGCTACCGAGCATAATTGGCACGTTATTCGTCGTGTGCTTGTGTATATCGGATGCTGTGACTTGACATTCCAAGGTACGTTTTACTGTCAAACGGGTGACACTAATAATTCGCTGACGTTGATTCATCGTAGAACCTTGTGTATTGGGCCCGCATGCTGCAAGGCGGGTCGAGCATTGGATGGATGCCGAGAGGTACCTGGACGGAGTCATGCTCGCTGGACGGTTGCAGTTGGATATTCCCTGGGACTTTGGCGCTTCTTTGGCGACGAGGTTGGACTCTCTTACAATGGGGGATCGTGCTCACGACATGGTATCTTACGACGTCGGATGCAAGTATACCACTATGGATAGTTCGTAGATTCTATTATCTAGAAGTACTTCGTTACTCAAAAAATATCATGAGTGGCGCGTGTTCCTCTTTGGGTTAACTAGGTATCCAAAATAGGTACCCACGTGTGAGCCATCGGAACTTTTAGTTGTCGTTCCTGCTCACCACCATGCTTATTGGCCTGATTATTTAACGAGGCAGCTGTGCGACCGTCCACATTGGAATTGGCTGCTCTTTCAGCCATGTCTTCCGATGGTTCGTTTGATGGGGACCTTTTCCCCCTAGGATTTCTCGCCTTCACGCCATGTCCACTTCGAGAAGAGTCGAACGTCCAGAGGATCTCGCTGCTCGACGCGACTACGAGTTGGCTTCCCAAGGATTCAGCCATATTCCTGCTACCCGTTCGCACAGTCATCCGAGCCAAGCATCCAGCTCCGGCTTTGTCCAACACTCGGTACCCGATGGACCTTACGAAGTTCAGAGCCACGACCATAGTATCAAGGTTACCGTCGATGGGAACCTGTCGTCCAAGCCGCTGCCTACCGCTAAGCGCGTGAAGGTGCGGCCATCAGATTTGGACGATGACCTAGCACACCTAAACTTCGAGAACATTCAACACGACCATGCTGATGACCTCTCCACCGCGCGGCCTCCCCTTCATGAGCACGGTGACCCCGAGATTTTTGTTGACGAAGATGGAAACGCGTATTTCGACAAGCATGACGACGACTTCGAGGAGGAGCCACAGGGAGACACGAACAAGAGGAAACGATATGGAAGTTCGGTGTGTTTTGTTGTTGATGTTCTCTTTTCGTGACTGACAGTTGAATAGGATAATCCCATGGAGGAATGGAGGCCGTCTATCAATTTGATGCTGGAGGAGACGCTCCGTTGACATGGACTCGGAAATGCCACGCACGACTCGAAATGCGCAAGTTGTGACGTGTGTATGCGCTCCGAGTCTCCTGCCGAGGGTGACGAACACGCTGGTCGCTCAGAGAACCTTCCTTCCCCAATTCCTTCGTCTTCTTCCCCTGATTCCCAGCATCCACCTCCATGCTGCCGTGATTGCGGAGACAATTTGGGTTGCCTGAAGTTTACGGTGCGCTCCAAGAAATGCGCGAGCGTGGCGGAGCTGTATCGATGTAGGGACTGTGGAGACTTTTTGGAGTGCAAGGAGTGTTGCTTAAAGCGACATGCTTGGTCACCGGTACATGTTATCGAGGTGCGTATATCTATGTTCATGACAATATGGTTGCTAATACTATCTCAGGTATGGAGAGGCGATTGCTGGGAGCGGACTACTCTTCAATCTATGGGACTCGTGTATCAGATTGGACATCAAGGAGGGACGTGCACATATCCTGAAGACACACTGCATCTCATGACCGTCCTTCATATCAACGGCATTCATACAGTTGCGTTTCGATACTGCTCCTGCGACGTATCCGACTACGAGAATAAATGGCAGCAGTTGATGCGCAATGGCTGGTACCCCGTGACGACACATTCCCCGGCGACATGCGCGACGATGGAAGTTCTAAATCATTTCCGCCGTCTCAAGGTTATCGCGACCGTTAATGTTCGCAATTTTGTGACCGTGTTGGAAAGGAAGACAGATCCATATGGGACGGAATGGACACCCGACCGTTACAGGGCCATGGGTCGGGTTTCCCAGCAGTAGGATTTCCTTCAGCGAGTTCGGTGGTCTGGAGTCGCGCACCAGCCTGGTGGTCTGGCTGAGGCAAAGCCGGGATCGCTTATCGTCGAATGCTGGGCATGCCCTCGTGTCGGCGTGAATCTTCCACCGGACTGGGAGAAGGTGGACGAGAAGTATCAGTAGGTTTTCTTTCGGTCATTAAAGAGACAAATCATTAAAGAGACAAACTGATACCTTTATGATAGGTATCGATTTCGAAGAGCATACTCAGTGGATGCCTGCTTTCGAATGAGTTGCAAAATGCGCCGAGAGCCACGCCCGGATTACCCGCTGTACGATGGATTGGGGATCCAAATGCCGACCGAAATGTACCACGACTGGTTACGGCAGTATGTTACCGAGGAGGATGTAAGGATCTTCTTATCGTTTATGGACATTCATACTGACAGTCGTACCTTCTAGGTGACGAGCTGTATATCGTTCGCTGCCCTGATGCAAAAGGATACTCGCTTCTCGGTTGGACTGCGATGGTTGGGTGTGGTTGGGGTCATCTGCGCGAGACACGAGCTGATGCTTGGGCTTGGAGATCTTCAGAAAGGCGAACGGTATGTCTCTAACTGATATGTTTCATGTGTTCGAACTAAAAGTACGTACAGGTATAAAAACACAGACTTCGTCCTGTACACTGTTCTGAGCCGAATGAATCAGAAGACGGCGACCGTGACATACGACATCGCCTGTCAATATAAAAAACACTTTTATGAACGCATCAAGGCTTTACCAGCGGCGCTGACGGGCCTGATGACGGAGGCACCGCGGATTCAATGGGCCCTACCCGTCTGGCATGGGAATGTTCATGAGGTGAAGTGCGAGGCAGCAGAGTCCCTCAAATATAAAGTCGGTGTGGGGAAGACAGATGGAGAGGGTATTGAGCGCATTTGGTCGGTCCTTAACCCGTTCTCATATATGACGAAGGAGGAGCTGCCAGGGGCCCGCCACGACGACATCGAGGACAAGTTGAATCACCACAATTTCATGAAGAATATTGGTCATGGTAAGAGTATTATTTATTTTGAATAACAGACTGCTCATTCTGTTGTAGGACATTCATTGCTTCGACGTTTACGCATCGCACTAGAGGAACTGCTTCGCCAGAATGACGCTTTCCGTGATGCGAACGAGGTCCTGGAAGACTCCTTGCGAGCCGTCTGGACGAAGATAATTGTAGATTGGATAGCCGACCCAACAAAGCCGAATCCCTATGCGCCGTCGGGGAAGGGTAAGTCTCTAAAACACCTGGCGGGATATATGACTAACGCCTATTGATATTTAGCTATGACTAGCGAGGCTCAAGTGCGTCACGACTTGCAGAAAGAAGAAGCAGAAGAGGAGGCACAAAATAAAGCGCCACCGCCGGAGCAGACGGAATTGAGCGAGGAGGAGTCGGAGAGTCGACAAGGCGGTCAAAAAAAGCAGAACAAGAAGAAGAAGAAGAAGACCGGAGCGACGCGTATGAGCATGGCGGGATTCATTATCCTGGGCTTGCAGATCGAGGAAGGACAGTACGTATTCTGTTAAGCCTGTGACTACGGTCGATGCTGATGCTTGACTTCTAGACGCCGCATAAGACTGGACACGACGGTCTCCACCAACCCTACGCTTGCTCAAGAAAGTAAAATTCATCAGCGCCGCAGAGTCACCAGTGCCAAGATCAAGGAATTCCGAAAATGGCAGGTGAGGTATATGCCCGGCGTCGACTCGATTCTGGAGGAGGAGGAGGAAGAGCGTCGGGAGAGTGGACTGCCGGCTGTGGCGGCAGAGGCCGTCAAGCTGTACCTGCCGTCAGAATGCAAAGGGAGCTTGGCAGACGCATCACAGTGTCCCGAGCGCTTGTATGAGCAGGAGGCAGCGTTACGCCGTGGGCAGTGCACCGATGCGCTGTCCCGCTTGCGCTCCCGGCTGCTGGCCAAACGGTACTTGGTCAATTATCGGAACAAGCATATGGTAGGACAGCGGGCCACCAGCAGGGCTTCGACGTTGATATCGTCCATAAGCACGAAGCTCGAGGAGTCGAAGTTGAAGTATCGAGAGGGACGGGCGGCTTTGGTAAGGCTGGAAGGGGAGGCAGCTTGCGGCGCATATCGAGAGTTGCACGACAACGACGTGAAGGTGTATCAAACTGCCGAATCGGATGCCGAAGCAGTGATGCGTCTGGGACGACTTGATAAGCGGGATACGAGGATAACGGGCGCCACACGACGGAAGAAGGTGGTACGCCGGGATGTACCTGGGGAGTCTCAGGCGGTTATGTCATGGATTTGGCTGGCCGATGGAGGGCCCAATGTTGAAGATGACGCATATCTTCAAGAATGTAAGTGCATTTAATTTGTTTATCGTGACTAGCTAATCATTTGAGTTCTAGGTGTCCGGATCGAGTGGTCAAAAGCGTTGGCGAGAAAGACACGTTGGGTGGAAGAAGTCGAGATGTTGAAGGAAGAAATGCGTCGGGTCCTCCGCTCGTTGACGGTCGAGGTGGAGATGTGGATGGAGCATAGTCGGAGGAAGCCGGCCAGTTTGGGAGCACCAGAGCTTGCTGGTAGGTGAGCCTTTGCGTTAAGGCAGGTGAAGAACCATCTCCGGATCAGGGCGTACTTTGAGAGGCTGTGGCTCTGTGCCGAACCAGCGCGAGGGAAGAAGGCGGGCCCTATGGACGCTACGGCATTGCTTGCGACGACGGAGTTGGTGACAGAGGAGCGGGGTGAGCGCGGAGGCAGCTAAATTAGTACTCTTCGTTGTGTACCTGTACCTTTCGGAGGTTTGGAATGGTATTTGATATCTGTCGATATATCGAGCTGTGCGCCGACCGCCTCTTTGTCTGAAATAGGCAATAGCTGGCGACTTGGGATGAACCAGCATGGACCGACGACTCTTTGGCATCGTCGACAGTAATCTCAGTGATGCCGAGACACGGCATACCGTATAAAGCAGTGGAAATAGGCAAATTAGCCTGACAGCGGCCTGTAGGCTACTGCCAGCAAAATGAATGTATTTTCTCTGGCAACTGCCAGGTATAAGGCAATTTTCTACGACTACTGGTGGGGGAATTGAGCAGAAAGGAGGGGAATACTGGCAGCGAAATGCAGCAGAAGCCGTCATCGACAACATTCTTGGCACCGTTGATGTAAGTAGTTGTAAAAAAAAAGTCTTAAGACGTCAACGCACCAACTGAGGCTGCGTCACCAGCAGACGACGTGGCAGGCCCAATCCAATCCATGCCCATGCTTGAAGTCCCCTCTCTAGTGGGGTGGGGGTATGGTGGGGATTTCCAAGATGGTAGCCTCGTCATGAGAGGTCTTACTGTGGTGGAGACGAGATCTGGTAGGAGCCTCCGGAGTCTGTCATCGTCGTATCCCAAGAACTTATGCGCAGTGACGGGGATAGGCCAGACCCATGGGCTTGGAGGTGTCATCCACGGCGGTCGTAGCCATGATTTGTGGGTGCGGCGGCTGGGCACGATGGTGGTACGAGAGAAAGAACTAATCCGAATGTTGTTCGGATTTGCGGTCTGAGTCGCCGCTGCCAGATCTGGGCGACGGCGACGATGATTGTGGGCGAACGGTGATGAGGGAGAGCTAGCGGATTTGTGAGGGTACTATTCAGCATGTACATAGGTCATCAGTGCGGTTTCAAGAAAACGGAACAGGAAAGACTGACCAACGTACTACCCGTCATGACTTCTAACACAAACCAGATTGTGAGACCAAGTGCAACATATTGTATGTCGCAGTTGTCCGAATTCAAGCTGGATTTAATCAATATCCCTTTAAAGAACATGTGCGACTAAAAATCGGAGCAGCTGGCAAGGTGAAGAGCGCTGGAGCTCGCAATCTTGGCTATATGTGATGGGATACTATCTATGTAAGCTTAATTCTAGATCCTCGGGCAGTATTATTATAGAAAATTTAATTGAAACATATAATGTAACTACGCTGCATCAAATCCCGACACTTAAATCATGACTCCGAGCCTGTCGTCGCTGTTCCGAACGTCGACAAGCTCGTTCCGTTCATGCTCGGATGTCCGATCCGAGCAATCCGAACAGTGATCGAACGGTCGTCTCTCTTCCTCCGACCACCACCACCTTCCTTCATTCGGTTCATCCACCCTAGGAAACGTCGCCGTCTACTGACATTACTCCCGCGACTGACTTTGAGTCGTCGCGCACAGTTACGGAGACCGACTTTGCGTCGTCTCCTTCTGGCAAGGACTGTTGACTGACTTTGAGTCGTCATTTTGCAGCCGCGCTGGACGCGTAAGCCCTCCAACAAGGCTGCAGAGCAACGAGATGACAGCGGCAGTGACGGCGGCGCCAGCAGTAACGAGAGAAGCAACACTGGAGTTGCAGGCAGTATCCTTACAACCATGGTATGTATTTCTTTTTATGTTGACTTACACGGCCTCAACGGCGCTGAAGGACGCCGTTGAGAACTACTCCTTCTAGTGCTTTCTTTTTTTTTCTCGATTTACCGCAGATCACAGCGCCGATGTTGGCGGAGCGACGGGGCAAACAGCGCATTCGTTGCCCTAGCAACGGCAATATTGAGGAGGCGTAAGCCAGTGCCAGCGACGTCAAGACAGTTACGGGCTTAAATTTGGGCGAGTCGCAAATGGGTGCACGGACGTCTCGCCCCCGCCGAGCTAGGACGCGACCACGACTATGCCGTTGATGTCATCCAAGACATGCTGGAGAACGATGCTGAGCTTCTCAACGTCACCGCCTCCATGGCCGAGCTCGTCGATATCGCTGAAGACCACCGCGTATTTATTGGTGAAACCACTTCTCGCTACGGTATCCTCATCAATTCATTGTCTGCAGCCGCTCTGCTGCACTGTCATGGAGAAGGATCATTCGCCAAGCCAGTGCCTCAACTGTTCAAGGTGAATTCCTCACGCTTTTTTCATGCTTGCTCGTTATGTTTCTGACCGGTTTCTTTGTCCTGGCAGGACGAGCTACGACTTGGCTACGAATAACCGGATATGGTCTACGTCGGAGACGTCAGCCCCGTTCTGCTTCATCCGGCGCTCCCGCCTTCACCGAGTCTGCCTCACCAACGACCACCATCATCCAGTGTCACTCCTCCTTCAATTTCTGCACGGATCCAACACCTTACGCGACACTGGCACATCTCCTCCCCCACGTGGCCCGGCTGGAACACACCTCAGCTCTCCTTATTGCGCCTCTCCGCTGCAAATTCAGTGAGCTGTTGTGAGGATGGCTGCACGTGTAGGCGCTATGGTGTCCCAGAAGTCATCCGCTGTAAGATCGCTTAGCGTCACCACGACGACTACAGCTCCGAGTCGCCCGTCTTCCAGCAGTCATGTCCTCAGCGACAGTTCTCGCCCCAAAATTGCCGTTCAGAGAGGATCTGATCCCGGCGCTGTTCCATTGCAGTTCCGCATGATGAGCATTCATTTCCGAGTTTTACCCGCGCTAGATCGAACTCGTAACATGTCTGCAATAGAGTTTGTCGGAATGTAACATTTCTCGTACTCCCTCCACCGAGAGGCCCATTAACGCTGCCATTCTCCGAATGGGCACCAAGTCACGTGTGCGGATACTGGTGGATCGTCAGGGCCACTATGTACATAGTATTAAGACTGTTCGGAAGTAATTCATGGTATATAGGTTCTTGTATTATGAGTGTGCAATGAATGAAACATACAATCAATCACTTCAGATCCAAAACTTTGATGAGTGCGGGACTGAGAGAGGCTGAGAGTCTCCTGAATGCAGCTTGAGACAGATGTACCGGCATAGGATGGATTAAGATGTCTTATAATTAATGCCATGGAAGGGGTATTCTTAAAGGGATTCAGGATGCATTCAGTCAACTAGAGCATGCCACGAGTCTAAACCCGGGTCTGGTGGGTCGAGTTTGGGCGAGTTTGCATATCCAAAAGCTGGACTTGCGACTTGTTTCAAACTCGCGAGTCGCGGGTTGGAAACTCGCAAGTAGGCGAGTTTTTGACGAGTTTCAAGCGAAATCTCTCTAGTATCACTATGAACTGAGGTCACACATCAACTGCAGAGTGTGTTTAAGCTATATTGAATCATGTTCTACCTATAACAATGCCTAAATCAATACTATTATACATTATTCTACTGAAGAAACCTGAGACGAGTCTACACAAGTACCTGCCGAATTCTCTAAAGTCAAACTTGCAACTTACGCATGACCCAGGTCGCGAGTCACGAGTCGCAGATTACCTGCGAGTTACCTGTCTCTGCCGAAACTCGTGTCTTACTCTACAGTCAACTTAAGTATATAGCTGCAAGACACTAATCTTAAGTTGCTTTTAGAGCTTTAAGTTGCTTTTGTAGCCTTAAGTTTGATGTCACTGAGACATCAGACTTGGGATGCTTAAACGCAATAAGGCCTTTCCTGATGCTTGGACCCCGCCGATCACCTGGAAATCCTAATTGGGCTTTCATCAAAAATTTTTCCACAAAATCTGTGAAGAAATAGTACAGTAGCCCCCTTGTATTCACCTTCACATTATAAGATGTCCGCGCCAGCGACACACTTGCATCAGGAAACGGCCTGTGGACTCAGTACAACTCAGGTAGACTTCTTCTAAACCAAGTTCACCAGGAGCACCAGAGCTGCTGGGAGTTCCTCTAAGCTGACTCAATGTGACTATGGCAAAGTGTTACCTTGCCAAGCTACTCAGAGCCAACTTTGGCTTACCTAGACTTCAACCAATATGTAGCTTATGACCCGAGCCAAGCTGAGGCAACTACAGCATGCTCTCAAGCTAGCCCAAGTGTCTCTTTGAAAGTTCAAGTTGGAACATGGTTGCTTCAAGAACTTGGGTGGCCAGATCATACCTGCAGACCATTCACGGTTGACAGTCAAGGCATCTGAGTAAGTACTTACACATGACCGACCATAACCAGTTGAACTAGGCAAGATGGGATATTTGACTGGGACGACACATCAAATTTTTGGTAAGACAACACACTGCACAAATGTGCAGCGGTTATATCCTACACGAAAAGGGGTTGTGCCATGTTTGAAAGGCCCTGCCTTGTAGTTAATGATAGATGTCGACGGCGCCGTGAAATGTCGCTAGTCATCCTATGTGTATCCGGTTTGATAGTTCTATGTGCCGTTGTCGTGACGAAGGCATTTACGGGGTGGTGTCATCGGGTGTCGTCGTAACGGAGTCGTTGATGTTGATTAGGTGGAGGCGTATGAGTCGTCGTTGTCCTCGTGGTGGTGTAGTCGCTGTGGCGGGTAAATATCATTCTTCTGAGAAATTATCTGTCAGCGAGTAGGAAGAAAAAAGACAAGAGACACACCTAACGATGCAGAATGCGTCCATAGTCGCTCTACATTTTCTCCGGAGTAGCGGTCGTACTACGGTCGTCGTGGTGTAGAGACCTCAACGAGTCAAACTCGAGTTTGACTCGCGATCCATCACACGAGTACTCATGCTTGGAGAGGTCGATCCGCGATCCTTATACGATCCGACTCGCTGTCGATCCGCGACTCAGACGGATCGGATCACCGAGATGACTGAACGAGTCGAGTACTCGAGTAAACTCAAGTACGCCACCACGCAAATCTATTCATGCGTGATGAGCATCCCCGTGCCATTGCCCGGGGACACTCAGCCACGCATGATGCGAGACTGATGGTGGTGAGGCGGGAGTAGGAGTGGGAGTGGGAGTGAGAGTGGGAGTTATAGCGGTGGTGGTGGTGATGGCGGTGGGGGTGGAGGTGCTGGCGGTGGTGATAGCAGTGGTGGTGGTGGTGATGGCGGTGGTCGTCGTCAAGTCGTCGTCCAAAGTCGACGCCTCCCAAGCCGTTGTCGTCATCCTCGCCCAAAGTCGTCCTCCTCTGCTGTCACGAAGGCAGCAGCAGCGGGCTTGGCGCACAGCCAAAGCCTATATCCGTACCCCAATGGCTGCCTGACGGCTGTCAGAGCAGCAGTGGTGACGGCCGTCGCGCACTGGGTGGTCGTGGTGATGGTGGTGGAGAGATGAAGAGAGATCAAGTTATCGATCAGAGGCTTACGCGGCCTCTCGGCGATTGCCGGATCGTGAGAATGGTCAAGAAATTCACGCGTACGACTCATTTGGGCCACGCAAGGGCCCATTCAACTTGGAAAAAATTTGTAAATTAGGAGAAAATATATGTGTAAATATTCACGAGTCAACACGAGTACTCGCCGCGAGTACTCGTGCCTCCAGAGGCTGATCCGCGATCCATTACTGATCTGACCCGCCACGGGTTTACGGATCAAACGGATCGGATCACCAAGAAGCCCGAGCAGATCGAGTACGGATAAACTCGTATGATCCGTTGACTCGTTGAGGTCTCTATCGTGGTGGAATACCATCATTTTCATGGTCGTCTTGGGGTGGTCGTCGTTGTCGTCCTTGTGGCACTGTGATCTTCATACTTATTTAAGATAATCAGGACTGAAGTCTGGGTAAAAGAAGATGCGCACCTTGGCTACACCGTGCTGTCTATTGACAGCACGGTGTCGGGTTCCCAAGCCATCTATCCCGCAGAGGTCGCCATCGTCGTGGAGATAGGCGGCCTCGTCCGAGGGTTTATCCTACCTAAAGATACAGTTGTCGTTATCGCTGGACTATCGTGCTGGTGGCGATGCGTCTCGTGGGGGTGACGTAGTCATCGTTGCGGTGGAGTCGTGCTTGTCGTGGGGTGCTGGTGTTGGTGGTGGTACTGTAACATTTCGGGGTGAGATGTCGTTGTCGGCGTGGGACGTGGGACGTGCTTGATGGCAGCATCGTCATCGTCTCCATGGTGACGAAGCTGTCGCTGTTGCGGTGGGGAGTTCGTCGCTGTAGGGCAGTCGTTGTCGTGTCAATTTAAGTCAATAATTCCCGAGACAGAAAAGGTGCTCACCTTGGCGGCGCCGCCTTTCAGCAGGCATCACAACATCAGCTCCCATATTCCTCTAGCCCGCGGGACCGCCGCCGTCGTATTTGGATTTGTGCAGTGTACCGTTCATGCGCTCCCTGCGCATGGAAACGGTATCAATCCCGGGGGATTGCACATCCACCACATCATGTGATCACATCTCCCGGTCCTCGCATTTCACACTGCCTTTTCCATTTCACTTCCTCTTTGTTTTCCCTTGCTATTTCACTTCCTCTTGGTTCTTCCCCACTATTTCACTTGATACGTGTTTCGAGTTGTATTTCATTTGATAGCCTCACAGTTTAGCCTATTGATAAGAAGGTTTCATACAGTATAAAACCTACTGTACTCAACCTGTATTCCCTAGTTTGGTACCCAGATAGATCCCCCATATTAGCACTCTCCTGCTTTCTCTTGGGTTCTGATCTCTCTCTCACCTCACTCACCTCAAGTGTTCCATCATGTGGTGATCCCAAGTTCTTGATGTTCTTGTGATTAGGACCGAACTCCAGTGCACAAGTGGAGCCCACCGCGAGGGATCCATTCCACAGATGACACTTCAATTTTTTGGAAGCAGCACACTGCCGATACAGCAGGAGCCTTCTCTTCCTTTCCACATGCATTCGGAGCTGCTATTGTAGCAGTCTTCACTGCAGTCACAGAGGTGCAGCCTGTACAGAAGGCTTCCTCTGCACTGCATTCAGCAGTCAAGAGATACTGATGCACTGTGATTGGGACCAGGATCATTTTACCGTCATGGCCACTCGAATTAGGACAACCTCACTTCCATTCCAAGCCTCATCTCTATCTTCTTCAAGTTCTCTCATCTCGTTCGATGACCACCTCGTCGAGATTCTCTATCCTCTTCCCGTTCGATGACCACCTCGTCGGGATTCTCATACTTCTTCCCGTTTGATGACCACCTCATCGGGATTTCTTACTTCAACCCGTTCGATGACCACCTCGTCGGGTTTATCAGACTTCTTCTCGTTCGATGACCACCTCGTTGGGACAGTCTACTTCTTCTCGTGCGATGACCACCTCGGCGAGACTCATGAGAAATCAATGGCCATTTGTATTATCACCAACACTCGAGTTTACGACCTGGACGGCAGTCCAACTCTTACCTTAACGAATACTCGCCACTCGACTAGCTACCGAGCTGCACGACACGATCTCTCCGCCGTACGGCCGCCTCTCACTCGCTGTACACTATCCATTGAAAACTTCGCGACAATTCATGCAAGGGTATTGGAAACCATATTCCATTACCTGCACAAAAGCCACAAAAACATTACATCGACTATCATCAACAGCCTCCCCACATTCCCTCCTTCATACCATTATTCATCTTCAAAGCCTTCACCCCTTCTTCCTCCTTGTCATGACACCACACGGTTGTCCCGGCGCGCGAGTTCGACCGCCACTACTCCACGTCTTCCAGCCAGCAGTACCCATCGACAACTCGTAACGCGACGCGAAGTGGATCGCAATGGCTCTCTGCCTGCAGTCAGTACGGTGCAGACTTCTTCCATCGAGGAGAACGCACGATTAGCATTCCGTTCACGGTTCCTATGTCGTTCCCATCCCAATCTGGACTTCAGCGACGGGGCTGTCTTGACGTCCGCCGCCGGCGGTAGCATCCGAGCTGGGCGGCGTGTCCTCTCGCGCGGTTCCAGGGTCCTCGTACTTGGCGTCATATCCATCCAGGAGGGTTTGCGCTTGTCCACGGTGGATCGTGATGGGAGGTGTCCTCGAGGCTCGGCTTGACGTTCTCGATTGCAGCAGTCAAGTCAGAATGAACGTTGTCCTGTTGAAATGTTCAGTACGACTCTCTGCGACTGCGCGCAGGAAAGCCTACCTCCTCCTTCGTGTCCTTATCTGGGGCGTCATTTCAATCGGCTCTGTGGCTGTATGGCGGCGTCATTTGCGGGACTAGGAGCGTCGTCCTTGGGGTTGCGATCCTTGTTGGCCTGTCAATGCGGTCAGGAGGCTCTCGCGGCCCTCCAAAAATCCAGAATCCACAACAGCACTCACCTGAGAGGCCATTTCATCCATTCCTGCATCTGGAAGGGCAGTTAGCCTTCCCAAGACCGTCACAAGACAGGACGACTCACCTCGGTTGACGGCGCTTGACGTCACAGAGGAGGAGTCGCGCCTCCAGGATACCTCGCTGTCACATCGGCGGCGTCCTTAGTCGTGGTGGAGAGAGACAGAGCGCTGGCGGAGCATTTGTGAATGGTGTCGAAGAGACTTCAACAACCGGCGCAGATCCCGTTTTCTCGACCTCGGATCTCGGACTTAACGGCGCCGAAGGCCGTTAAGCGCCGCGCTCTCTCCTCATCTGTTCTCACCCTCAGACCACGACGACGTCAATAGACTTGTTTAATCTTGGATTCCCGTCTGTTTGAAGGATTGGTTGGCCCTGTTGGCTGTCTTTAGCCGTTTCTCAGGTTCAACGTCGGTTTCAACGCGTTCTTTGGCGTTTTTCTTTGTTTTCTTCTTCTAAAGATATTTGTTTTCATGCGCTTTTCTATCTGCGGGCGCGAGTGCTCCGCCTCAACAAAGCACTTCTGTCCAGGGTACACTACTCCGGACACGCTACTCTAATACGGCTGTGGCGTCACGTTGGGACACCCAAACTGGTCCAAATCTTCACCCTCGATGACCTTCGTCTCGGTAAATTCGTTGTCGGCCTCATCGAGCTCTTCCTCGGAATCGGACATCTCCGCGAGATGAGGCAAGGAGTCGGTCGACCTGGGTGACGCCGGATGGTATGAAGTCGAGCGGGAGCGTGTCCCAGAGCAGGATGCGACCATCTGGCCTCCGTGGTCGTTGACGACACACTCCGCAATCGCATCTTCATGTGTTCGTCGACGAACATCCGGATTGGCCTGTTCATCTCTTTGCTGGCGGACCTGCTTGGTTTCCGACACGTTTTTCGTGATTTCCTACCCACTTTCAATCCCTCCGGTATTGAAATTTTGGTTGGGGGGAGATGTACCGTTCATGCGCTCCCTGCGCATGGAAACGGTATCAATCCCGGGGGATTGCACATCCACCACATCATGTGATCGCACATCTCCCGGTCCTCGCATTTCACACTGCCTTTTCCATTTCACTTCCTCTTTGTTTTCCCTTGCTATTTCACTTCCTCTTGGTTCTTCCCCACTATTTCACTTGATACGTGTTTCGAGTTGTATTTCATTTGATAGCTTCACAGTTTAGCCTATTGATAAGAAGGTTTCGTACAGTATATAACCTACTGTACTCAACCTGTATTCCCTAGTTTGGTATCCAGATAGATCCCCCATATCAGCACTCTCCTGCTTTCTCTTGGGTTCTGATCTCTCTCATAGATCCCCCATATTAGCACTCTTCTGCTCTCTTGGGTTCTGATCTCTCTTACACCTCACTCACCCCAAGTGTTCATCATTGTGGTGGTCCCAAGTTCTTGATGTTCTTGTGACTAGGACCGAACTCCAGTGCACAGTAGAGCATGCCACGAGTCTAAACCCGGGTCTGGCGGGTCGAGTTTGCGCGAGTTTGCATAATTGAAAGCCAGACTTGCGACTTGTTTCAAACTCGCGAGTCGCGGGTCCAGAACTCGTGAGTAGGCAAGTTTTTGACGAGTTTCAAGCTAAATCTCCCTCATATGAGTATGAACTGAGGTCACACATCATCTCTAGAGTGTGTTTAAGCTTTATTGAGTGATGTTCTACCTATAACAATGCTTAAATCATTACTATTATACAGTATCTTACTAAAGAAACTTGAGGCGAGTCTACGCAAGTACCTGCCGAATTCTCCAAAGTCAAACTTGCGACTTGCGTGCGACCCAGGTCGCGAGTCGCGAGTCGCAGGTTACCTGCGAGTTACCTGCCTTGGCCGAAACTCATGTCTTGCTCTAGTTCGAGGAGTGATGGAGGATTTGAGCTCGATATCGAGCGCTGAGCAATCAACTTGAGGCTCTCAGGACTGGGACGAAGGGTCAGACGCGACACGTGTGTACTTCAAAGGAGGACGCACCACGGTCACTAGGAAGAGGCGGTGGCCCTGATTGCTGCGCAGCGTTGGGAGGCGGCGGGACAGGATGGGAAGAAGGTATAGGCGGAACTGGGCAGCATATCGTCGTTCATCGCGGTACATCTGGAAGCGTGTCGCTATCAGTTGCTTTCCTGCTCGTGCTTCCAACACTTCATCCCCATTAGTCAGCCGTCTTGTTCTCTCGTTCTGTCTTCCACCCTATGCTGTAGCTTTTATATATTACAAGCTCTTGTGGCAAGGCATAGAATTACATTACAGGCTCTAATATGAGGTCTGCAACTATAGGCTTATAATACATTACGACACCTGCCTAATATAATGGGGTGCTGTTGGGTTGGGTTATATCACATGATCCAAAAAGCGGTGAGTCTAGTCACATGACTAAAAAAGCGGAGGGGGTAGGGTTCTGGCCAGCTAGGTGGGATGACATCATTGTGGGGATCATCAGGGACCACAAATCAGATATTGATGGATCTGGGGGATGTTCCTGGGATTGATAGATTGATGGATGGGGTCCAGGATGGGTGGGGTAGGCCCTATTAGGGCGCATTTTTGATCAGGTGATCACTGGGCAGGATGAGGTGGGCAATAATGAATGCTGCTATTGGGGATGGCTATGGGTGGGGTGATGACTTGGTTTATGTTTTTTTGGGCTGGGAATTCAGTGGTGTAAACGGTTTTTCAATAGCTTCAATAGTTAAGGAGATATTAAGGAATTACCAAAAATGCGCCACATCAAACAGATCTAGCAGGCTCTGTACTTATACCCATAACCGGCAACTTGGGAATCCTTTAGAGGTACTATAGATCGATGTCTGATACAATTTCTAGGTCATTCCATTCATGGGTTCAAGAGATATACCAGGTCGACTAAATCAGGCTTCTTGGGGGTATAGCATGGGATCCTGTAATCCTGGGGACCTAGGACTTTGATATTTCGTTTACACTAGTAGTAGACCTCTATTGGCAGTGGGTACAGGCCCCCTAACCCATTAGCCCATCTATAGATAGGTCCCCAGTGCTGTATTAACCATTTTCGCATTTTTGCCTATTTAATATATAGCAGGTAGTCTAAATTGGGACCAGCCACCTTCAGACACTTAATTATGACTATTCTACAAAAGGAACCATATCATTTGGTGAAGGGACCAGTGCTTTAGCCCTCAGTCTTTCTCCTCACCGGAGTTTTGATCAAAATTCCTACGCTCTAGGCAGAGGATCGTCCACTCAATTCTTCGTGTCCTACACATGCTACTGACCCCATTTCTTTTGTAGGACGTGTATATATGTTATATAGATCATATCCAGGTGTCAGACCAGTAATTGCATGAGGTGATCAGGTCAGGAAGTCGTCCACAGCTGGCTAAACAGTCTGAACCACCTTCAGACAGAGATAGCTTATGTTCTACTGTGAAGAGAGCTCTAAAAACTGTTCAGTCATGCATTCATATCATATTGGATGAAGTTATAGGTGTCCCCCATATGTTGTAGGTGAAAGGTAAGAAAGTGAAAATGCGCAGTAGCCTAACTCTTGCATAACTGCTTTCAATGGCTGAACAGGTCATAGCACATAAGTACTACCTGGATGACTGATGAGATACCTTCTATATCACTTCAATATCAATATCCAACTCGCAATTCATGACTCTTATCAATAGTTGAAGAGTATTATCAATTTGAACAGTGGCAAAATAGCAGTACAGATCTATAGACGAGTTCCTGACTTAATCACCTCATGAAATTACTGGTCTGACACCTGAATATGATATATATAACATATATACACGTCCTGCAAAAGAAATGGGGTCAGTAG